>ML781448.1:1227325-1243676 GCA_009831015.1 Picea engelmannii
AAACATTGAGCAGAAAGTGGGATGACTGTTTGCTGTCCTAAAACAGCAAAAGAAGACAGCCATACAGTTGAAACTTAGAGCCATACTAAGGTCAAGGACAGACCTTAGATGGCAGCCTCATAGGACCTCAGAATTTCTACATCCTCCAAGATACTACCAAGATCAACACGACCTCCATCAACTGCCCATGTTGATGCCGGAATGAGATACTGCCAAACCTCCATGAGACACCCTCAAGTGATGTGCTCTCCTCAACATTGAAGCTCAATGGAAAGTCAAAACAACTTTCCCCTGCAAAGGTCCACTCGCCCCTATCAATCAGTGAAATGCTCAATCTTGCAATCCCTGGGTCCCATGCTAGCCTCTGACGAAGATCACCATGCAGACACTGCACTATGCTGACCATGCCTGACTGCTCCCTGTATATATACCGGATCCTCCACTCCTGGATCCTCAAGCTGAAGTACCTGTGGCACTTGGACCTGTTGTCCAGAAGCTGCATCTGTAAGAACATCTCTGTGGAAGTAGTACCTACCCAACCATCTCCACGCCCAATCATGATGATCAAGAGGGAGAAAATGTCTCGCTCCATAGGACAAGTACCTACAGGCTCATTCCAAACCAACCCAAGGTGGAGTGTGTGGCTCTCTGCGCAACCTGGGTCAACATGACGTAAAACATCTTGCTAACAAAATGAACTCCCGAATCCCATGGAAAACTTGGAAATTTATCACTTCCAGTCTCCGCTAGCTGCTCCTGTGGCAGACTGATCACTGTCGGAAGCCCTCTATGCTCATTTGTTGTCACCTGGCCTATGATGCTCACCATCACGCACCAAGTCTCAACTGGCTGCCTACGACGCTCTATCCGGTTGGATGTCGTAAAGATGCTCATGTCAGGTGGTCTCGGCCTAGCTACTCCCCATGTCCTCAACCACAGCCTATCCCTCTCCTCATGCTGATGTCTATGATAAAAGTGTCAAGACAGGCTAACAGAAACATCTGCAGCTGACTGTAGGACTGGAACGTGTCACATGCTTTAGTCAATCCCAAGAATTCAACTAGAATCTCATCCATCAGTATCGCCCTCCTATGGTCATCACCGAATCCCAACCATCCAGCACAACCAGAAATAAATCCTCCAACTGCTGCTCAACCAACCTCCATCTCTCATCTCCCATGCAACTACTGATATGGTGAATGTGATCTCTCATAACTAGGTGTTGTTGCAAAGGAGTGACATCTGCATGCTCCCCTAGGTGTGTTTCCTCCCTGCAAAGCAATACACCCCTCCGAATCCCACCATACATCTCGACATGTCTCTGTGAGCTATCACTCATCACTGTATGCTCCAGCATACTCATGTCGTCACTCGTAGACTCACGCTGCATCATAGATCATGGGCGTACTGCTGGATCAACCTCTACATGGAGGTCAACCGCTCTCAGAACACAAATTGAAGTGTCCTCCATCAACTGGTGCTCCTCTACTAGATCACCAACATCCCCTAGGAACGTGACTGAAAGATATATCTGAGTGTCCACTAAGACAGATGAAGTGGATCTCTGACGAATCTCCTCAAGAAGCTCATCTCACCTAGACTCTGATTCTTGAAGGGTTGTCTGTGTGCCTTGAAATATCCTCGATCTCGCTGATCAAGATATTTGCGCAGATCCAATGTTCTGTCTTGCAAATCTGATACACTGGGGGTTTCTGGATGCATTTCAGTTGTGTGTTTGAGATCTTTATGGTTATTTCATGTGCATGTTGGTTATTTCAGGTGCATGTTGGTTATTGCATGTGCATGTTGCGTATTTATGGTTTAAACAGTATATAAAGGATGCATGCGGAAGTAAAGAACATCAGCTGCCCAATAACATATATTATGCGACTCAAGCATGGAAATACAATAACACACTGGAAATATAGAGTATAATCGTCAGCTAGATCTCATGGATCGTCACTGGAATACAATCAAATAGCATAAAAATACCCGTTATCGGAAAATGAATGCAGATCTGATGCATGCACGGATAGATCGACAGAAATATGTGACTCCGGAGAAATACGATAACCACTACCAGCTGGAAAACTCGTCCGAAAGGATAGATCATCGGAATAAGACAGAAACTGCTCCAATAGAAGCACCCTGGCCTCTAGACTGGAATGGATGAGTGTCAGATATCAGATCTGCCCTCTGAGGTACTAGTCCTGGACCCCTGGGGGGTTTGCGCACCTCCTGGGACACTGGATGCGCCCCAAATGATTCCACCGACGGAATCAACTGCTATAGGGCTCAAAATGATCGTCTCGCCAAATACGGAACTGGGTCAGAAGGGTTTCCCCGGATCAGTCCTGATGCTCCGTCTGCAACCCCAAATGTATTGTCGTAAGAGTTGCGCCCTAAATGGTTGGATAATGTGCTCTGCAAGATTGCACCGTCAGAATCTGATGATAAATGGCTCAATAGAAGCGCCCTGGCTGGATCTCCACTGGCTTGGAAGGACACTACAATCTGAGCTCAGACCTCGTGCAACTCCACAAACCCTCAATCTGACTTGCACCCTCACTGGCTGAGTTGCGCACACTGTACTGGATACTCCTGAATAGCTCGGTGAAATACCTGGATGGTATCTCCGATGGGCTAGGGTGTGTCTCTCAACACCAAAACCGATCAATGGTGGTGGTTTCCTCCAGAAATCCACAAAACAACAAGGTCGACTCTCTTCCTCCTCTGGGAACTCTCAACATCAAATCATAACAATGCATAATGAATTAGGTTGTTTTACCCTTCCTTTATAGCTTCCCGAAACCCTAATTCATTGTTGACCTTTTCCCTCCAAGTGACTTTTACTTTATTTTATTATTCCTTGATTAAATCACTTAATTAATTAATTAATTAACCATTTTGCCTCTAAAAAGTGATTTCTCCATCTTGATGGCTTCTCCGGCCACTGAAAGTCACTTCTCATCATCTTATCCTGTAATGTTCTTCCTCCCGATTCCGATGAGCTATTGCACTAAGAGTTTTCTCCAAGTAATATGCCCATTATGACCACCTTAGTGAATTTAATTAATATATGACCCATAATAACTCAAAATTATGAAAATCGTCGGAATGCAACGGAACCAAAGCCCAACTTTGCGGAATGGATCTCGATGATGAACGATACAAGTCGAGCCCAAATAAACCCCTCAGTATCTCCCGAACTCTCTGTCACCCCTATCTGGCTACTCAGGTAAGCATAACACTCTGAAATGTTGTAATGTTATAATGTCCCAAAATGAGGACAATACATGCCTCTCAAGAATCCTCGAGTGCTCTCCAACTCCTGAGTAAGTTTGTCCACCTCCAGCTCCTGCTCCCTCATGGCTTCATGATACATCTCACCAATCCTCAATACGTAGTCCCTATCAGTGAACAACTGCTGGTAGTCGGTCCTCATCATAGATACTCTCTCCCTAAGATTATGAAAGTCATCCATGGTAAATCCCCCATCAGAACTACCATGTGTCACTGATGCCCTCCAGCAGTAATCTGCCACCAATGTGCCTAGTGGTTGTCCTGATCATATCCTTGCTGACTCTTAACTGTCCTGCTAAGTGGTGTGACTCATGATCACAGTCATGCTGAGGTGCCACCTCATATCCCTCACTGCTAGTGTTAGTCCTGCTAGTGTCAACTCTGGAATCCCCAAAAACACTCTCTGCATAAGATAACATGTTGAACTGCTCACTGTCTATTGTGTTGTTGGGTTCTCCTGTATGCCACTGCACCCCATCACTAGATGATATCTCCCTCTAAATCACATTGTATCCTATATGATCAGTCGTATCCTCCTGTGCACTCACCCTGCTACTATCATTTGCGCCTGGATCCCTTATAGATGTGTCCAGACACGTGCTATGGTCATCCTGACTGCTAAAGGGTGCATCCTCATCAATGCAGGCTGATCCTGGAAGCAAGTGCCCCATCAACTTGTCAGTATCCACAATCTGCTCAACTAATGGAGTCTCCAAAAGAGGTGACTCAATCTCCTCATGTTGATAGGTATGTATAATGTCCACTGTCTCCAAGTCATGTCTCTCCTCCTGGGTCTGGGAATCCATATGTCCATGGTGTGCATCCCTCGCGTACGGCTCCTCTATGCTACTGCTATCCTCATATGATGTGGTTGTCATATGTGTCTATAACGATGACAGATGTGTCACGGTCACCATAGGAAGTTGGTCATCTGTAGGTGCTAACACATGTGAGTCCTCACTAGTGTCACCACTCTGTTGAGGTGTAAGGACATCAACAGTATGTGATATGACTGCTGAGGCATAAGTGTTATTATCCTGTCCATCCCACTGCTCCTCCAATGTGCAAGGGTCACTATCATCCTCAAGCATGCAAGAATCACTAGCCTCTGTGCAAGATTCACTATCACTAGCCTCTGTGCAAGAGTCACTATCATCATCAAACTGCTCCAGATAAGCATCTATCGATCCATCCTCACATGCCTCATCATCACTGTCATGGCGTACCTCAATAATATGCTTCTGACCCTTACCCCTACACCTATGATCTAGTTCCCAAGGCACCTTGCAACTGTAGCAAAGTTGCGTCCTCCTAATGGGTGTGGGGTTACTCTGTGCTTCTCCCCACCTAGTTGTTGTGGCCATGTATTCCTCTGTCTGCTTGACTTGGAATGTAATCTCATCTGTGATCCACCTAGGATATTTCAAGGATAAATACTATTGGAATGTTACTTGAGCCCTAGTTTTCTCACTAAGGTCGTAGTAATATTCCCATCTACTACGTACAGTCTCTCTAGAAAAATCCCCAGTATCCATCTCCTCTTATGGAAGACCCCTCTATGGCTCTGCATGCATGTGCTAATTCCCACTGGCTAGCAGGAATCTAAGCTCTGATACCACTGTAATGTTCCCAAGCCAATATGCTAGGAACATCACGGTTTTGGGTGTCTTTTAAACTTTTACTCGTTGTGGCATTTCGTCAAACACTTTGCTGATTTACTTGTTTGTATGTGTTTACTTGCAAGTTGACCTCTTGATTTCGGCCTTAGGGTTTATGTTGATGAATTTAATGTGTGTTGCAACAATAAACAAGAAGATACTATAATGGAACATACCTCAACTATATGCAAGATCAACAATATGATAGACTAGCCAAAACACCTCAGATCTAATTTTATTCATAAATAGAAGAACCTACTACAATGAAGAGGTCGATCTGGAATGCTCAACAGATGGCTCCAATAAAGACAATAGAAGCTGCTACAAAATGCTTCATGAAGATACTTTAAGCCTCCAAAGGCTGGATACACGATGAAGGTTGAATACAAGTAGAGATCTAGGCCGTATGCAGCACCAAACCCCCCCAACAGGAAAAGCAACGCTCTAGTAGATGACTGAAACCCTCAATAATTCGGCCCAGCTGAAGAAGCCCCCAAATGAGTCCAATGAAGATGCCAAATTGTAGATAAGGAGGTGTAAAGTCCCCTCCTAAAATCTCAAACCGAAATACCAAGGGAAACTCCTCCAAATGTTGAATCCTCCAATGAAGTTGCGCCCTCCTGAAAACTGCCAAACCCTACAATTTCGGCCCTGATGAAGGAGGCCTCCAAATGCCTTGAAACTCACTACAAAGGTAGATCGAGACACTACAAGTCACTGGGTGAAGTCTCAGGGTCATATCTGAATTATAAACCCTCCAAACTGAATAGATTTGAATCTCAAAATTGCTCTCCTTCTCTCCAATTTGTCCAATGCATCCAATAAATCAAATGGCTCATGAAACTCCTCCGGAATGCACTAGATCTAATGGCCAACACCCTGCAATGAAAACCCAGGTGCTAGAATCTGTCAAAGCCCTTCCAATCCCTTGGAACGAACCTCCCTCAAAGAATGGTGCGCCCCCCTTGCTGGAAACCCCCAATGGTGCACCCTCCTCTTCCTATGCCTGTGGCTGGTGTAGAACCCTCCTGCACTAAATAGATCCGAACTAGAATGGTGTGGAAGAGTATTGCATCCCCGAGGCCAAGCTTGGGACAAGCTAGATGGAATATTTCACCATCGAATCGTCCTCTAGGGTTTGTTAAGTCAAAACCCTCAAAACCCCCAAGGTAAGGGCTCTCTAGCTAGAAGTCGGATATCAAAATGATAAACATACATGAATGAATAAGAGAATAGAGGCCCTTACCTCTTCTTTATACTTCCTGCTCACTTGTCTCTCCAAAGTGACTTTTCTTTTTTAATTATTAATTAATTAATTAAATCACTTTAATTAATTAATTAACCTTTTTACCTCTGAAAAGCGCCTTATCTCTCCTAGTGGCTTCCTTGGCCACTAAAAGTCACTTCTCATCATCCTATCCTGTAGTCATGTTCCTCCCGATTCCAATGAGCTATTACACTAAGAGGTTGCTCCAAGTAATGTGCCCAAAATGACCTCCTGGGTGCATTTAATTAACCTATAGCTCAAAATACTCAAAATCATGGAAATCGTCGAAATGCAACGAAACTAAAGCCGATCTGTGCGGAATGGATCATAATGATGAAATAGGATGAGCGATCCAAGCCGAACCCCAAAATATCCCTCAATAGCTCCTGTACTTGCTATAACCTCCATCTGGCTACTCTGGTCATCATAACCCTCTGTAATGTAATGATGTCCCAAAGTGGGGACATTACATTCTTCTAGGGCTTTGGTCTTCATACCTTATCTTGATTAAGTGAGAGATCACTCTACCCTTAGGGTTCTAATCTTTTACCCTAATCCTTAAGATAGAAGTGACCAAATCTTAGAGGGGTGTACTTCTTGACCCCATAAGCCCAAATTGGAGAAAGACACTTTCCTTCTCCAAACAACAAACCAAAAACCCTAAAATTCAAAATCCCTTTTGTTTTTATTTGTTTAGAAGGAAATCTAACAGTGAAAATTCAAATAAAAATCTTTATTTAGATTTCTTTCATAGTCTAGTGCAAAGCTAATGGTGCATTCCATTTCCTAGACCAGCTTATTCAAGGGTTTGTGCTTGATTGTTGATTTACAACCCTAATAAGGAAAAGCGGCCCTATAGAGTTATGCTTCAAGGTGTTATCTAACATTTTGTGAGCTGATTTAAGGCATTTCTCAAATCTGGAAATTAAATTGCAGCAGTAAAGATCAGATTGGTGAAACTTTAAAGCCAGGGTTTGGTGTTCAAAGGTGTATTCTTACTCATACCTAATCTCTATTTCAATTCTAGATTATTTCTACAAGTTTATCTTATAGATCTAGTGATGAAATTGATCTTTAGGGTGCTTTTATTTGCTTATCTTTTACATAGAGATCTTATTGGTGAATTCTACTGCTAATATTGAAAACCCCAAGGGAGATTCACCATCTTTCTTCATGCTTAGTTAATGATTATACACTTTTAGAACTTGTCTTTTAACACTTGTTGGGCTGTTGCTGCATAGCATATCTTGCGCCCAAATGAAATCATCCAAGACATCTTGCTTCTTAGTGCACTATCTCTCTCTCGGATGGTCTTTTCTATTCTCTAAATCTGAAATTTCTGTGTTATTTTATCATACAGCAGATGCAGAAGTTGTGGACAGCCCTAAGCTTGTCCTTTTTTAGCATATAGTCAATTGGTAATCAAAGCACACATAGCACCATTGATTTATGTTAGTTGATTACACTCTTTGTGCCCTAAAGTAGCTTAAAAGTGGCTTTAACCTTTTTGAAGTTTCATTTGTTGAGTGATAAATATAAATGCAAATCTGAAGTTGTTAACATTACTTATCTTGCATATCAGATTTGGCACACACACATCCACTAGCTCCCAATCCTGTTTCTCAAGTGGATATACTTGTGGTTTATGCTATTGTCTCTATTTGTTTATCTCTAAAGCATTTAATCACTTACTAGAATCCTCGTGCATTGTCTTGTTATGTATATTTTGAATTCATTAAAATAAATCATAAGCTTGCATAGTCAAAATTCACTTGAAGAGGTTTACTTGTCATAAATAGGGATACCCCGCTTGCCTTCTAAGAGCTGGCCTAAAGTGAAATGGAAATAGTATTGAGGTGACAGTGGTGCATTTCCCATTTTGTTGGCCTACTTAGCTCCTGTGTTGGGACTTTTCACAAGGGTGCTAATTCAGGTGGTAACACCAGAAAGGGGGGAAAGGAATAGTTACCCCTTCAATCTCTTACTACTTTGACCCTGGGACGTGAGGAGGAAGCAAAATAGCCCCCCCTCCCTTTCACTCATTAAGCTACCATGAGTTCGGAATTAGTCTTGTTATTGACTAGATTTCTCGACCATCCCTAATATAGATCTCAATAAGGAAAGGAACAACAGTTGAATGCGGAGAGTTGGTAGGCAGACACCACCTGATAGGAGTGTCTTTATTGCATACAGCAGGATAGGGGTGGATCATTAGAGACAGACAGTTGAGGCCTTGGGCGTAATGGAGAGTATCTTAGGCCATGGGACAGAGGATATCTCAAAGGTTGATACAGATTCAGATTCTCATTCGGATGAGGACAAGGGCTTTCGACAGTTACCAGTAGGGCACATCAGCAGTTAGTGGGGATTGGAAGTGATGAACTTCCAAATTTGACATGGGATACAGAAGTCCATTTGGCTAATAGTTTGTTTCATCTTATGAGGATCCAAGATTAGAGGATCAAGTATGAATACTTTGAGCAGACAGTCATGATCAAAGTAGAGCAACACCGGCATGATGATCCCTGTCAGAGACTAGCATGGGACCCTAGGATTACAAGGATGGGCATTTCATTGACTGATGGAGACGAGTGGATCTTCGCAGGGGGAAGTCACTTTGATTTTCCATTGAGCTTCAGTATTGGGGAGAGCACGTCACTTGTTGGTGATTCGTTGAGGTCTTGTAGTACCTCACTATGGCAGCAGCATGTCCGGTCGGTGGAGGCCGTGTTCGGTTTGGTATGGTCTTGTGGGACAGACTCATTTCGGATTGAGGTTGTGTGTTATCTGCAGGAGGCTCATGGTGTTGATATGTTACAGAACTATACTTCATAGGGCATTGCAGTTCACATCTTGATATGGGATCCAAGGACTGGAGTTCTTGGTAGTTCAGTGTTTGATGGAGTTGAGTTTCGAGTAGAGTGGTTGCTTGGGGAGTTGACTGAGTTTCTTTGGCCATTGATCATTCTATTCATCAGGAGCATTTGGGTGTCATGCGTGGTGAGCACTTGGGGAGGCCCCATCTTCAGGGGAGTCAACTTTGTTTCACATAGGTGGATATGGCACCCCGGTATCATATGAAGATTGATTCAGTTATTGCTTGAGGACAAGCAATATCCCAACAGGGAGGACTGTAATGTCCCCAATTTTGGACATTATTACATTACAGAGTGTTATGCCTACCGGAGTAGCCAGATAGAGGTGACAGAGAGTTCAGGAAATATTGAGGGGCTTTATTGGGCCCTACTTGCATCGTTCATCATCAGGATCTATTCCGCACAACTTGGCTTTGGTTCCGTTGCATTTCGACGATTTTCGTAATTTTGAGTTATTATGGGTCATATCTTAATTAAATTCACTAAGGAGGTCATAATGGGCATATTACTTGGAGAAACCTCTTAGTGTAATAGCTCATCGAAATTGGGAGGAAGAGCATTACAGGATAAGATGATGAGAAGTGACTTTCAGTGGTCGGAGAAGCCATAAGGATGGATAAATCACTTTTTAGAGGTAAAATGGTTAATTAATTAATTAATTAAGTGATTTAATCAAGGAATAATAAAATAAAGTAAAAGTCACTTGGAGGGAAAAGGTCAACAACGAATTAGGGTTTTGGGAAGCTATAAAGTAAGGGTAAAGCAACCTAATTCATTATGCATTGTTATGATTTGATGTTAAGATATTTGCAGAGGAGGAGGAAATCGACCCCCTTATTGTTTTGTGCGATTTTGGAGGAAACCACCACCATTGATCAGTTTCGGTGTTGAGAGACACACCCTAGCCTATCGGAGATACCATCCAGGTATTTAACAGTGCATTTCAGGAGATCCAGTTCAGTGATTGCGCAGCTCAGCCAGTGAGGGCGCAAGAGTTAGAGAGAGGGTTTGTGTGGCCGCACAAGACAAAGGAGTATTTTGCAAATTCCTTCCGACCCATTTGAGAGCTAGCCAGGGCGCATCTTTTGAGCCACCAGTCGTCAATTTCTGACGGTGGAATCTCCCAGGGCACAACAAACAATCAGAAAGTGCGCATCTCTTGAGGAAGCATATTTGGGGTTCCAGGGGGTATTCCAGGGCAGATCCAAGGAAACCCTTCCAACCCATTACAGAGGAGGCCAAGACGATCGTTTCGAGACACATATCGTCAGATTCTGCCGGTGGGATCACTAGAGCGCACTCCCACAGCCTAAGAGGCGTGCAAACCCCCAGGGGGTGACATCCGAAGCTTCAGAGATAGGATCTTCAGTCCGACAGTTACCAGGATCAACCTAGTGGCCAGGGTGCTCATTTTGAGACAGTTTCCATTCCATTCCGACGAGTATCTCCATCAGGGCGAGTTTTCCAGTATCTGCAACAGTTGTCGTGAGCTTTCGGACTGCATTTTGTCAATCTATCTGTGCATGCATAGATCAGCCTTCATTCTTCTGATCACGAGTATTTCTTGTTAGTTGATTTGTATTCCAGTGACGATCCATGAGATCTAACTGATGACTAGTATATCTACTTCCAGCTTATTATTGTATTTCCTGCTTTTTCCTCATTATATATATCAGTGAGCTGTGTTGTCCTTCCTTTCGCATGCATTATCTTTATACTGCTAAAACACTAAATGAATGAAACACACATGCGAAAATCACCAAACATGTTGACACGTTAACTTAAACGCATCCAGAAACCCCCAAAGTATCAGATCTCAGTGACAAAACTGTAATGTCTCCACTTTGGGACATCATTACATTGTAGAGGTTTATGATGACCAAAGTAACCAGATGGATGTTATAGCGAGTACAGGGATTATTGAGAGGCATTTTGGGGTCCAGCTTGCATCGCTCATCCCATTTCATCATTATGACCCATTCCGCACAGGTTGGCTTTGGTTTCGTTGCATTCCAACGATTTCCATGATTTTGAGTATTTTGAGCTATAAGTCAATTAAATTCACTGAAGAGATCATTTTGGGCACATTACTTCGAGGAACCTCACAGTGTAATAGCTCATTGGAATCGGGAGGAGCAACACTACAGGATGGGATGGCTAGAAGCGACTTTCAGTGGTCAGGGAAGCCACAAGGAGAGATAAGGCACTTTTCAGAGGTAAAAAGGTTAATTAATTAATTAAAGTGATTTAATTAATTAATTAAATATTAATAAAATGAAAGTCACTTTGGAGGGAGAAGGTGAGCAGGAAGTATAAAGGGCCTCTATTCATTCATTCATGTATGTTTATCTTATGGATATTTGGCTTCTAGCTAGAGGGCCCATCTCTTGGGGGTTTTGAGGGTTTTGACTTAACAAACCCTAAAGGACGATTCGGTGGTGAAAGATTCCACCTAGCTTGCCCCAAGCTTGGTCTCGGAGATGCAATACGCTCCCACACCATTCTAGTTCAGATCTATATCAGTGCAAGAGGGTTCTACACCAACCACAGGCACAAAAAGAGAAGGAGGGCACACCATTGGGGGTTTCTAGCAAGGGGGGCGCACCATTCCTTGAGGGAAGTTCGCTCCAAGGGATTGGAAGGGCTTCGACAGATTCTAGCACCTGGGTTTTCATTGCAGGGGCTTGGACATTAGATCTAGTGCATTCCTGAGGAGTTTCATGTGCCATTTGACTTATTGGATGCATTGGACGAATTGGAGAGAAGGAAGGCAATTTTGAGATTCAAATCTATTCCGTTTGGGGAGGTTATACCTCAGATCAGACCCTAAAACTTCACCTAGTGACTTGCAGTGTCCCGATCTATCTTTCTAGCAAGTTTCAGGGCCTTTGGAGGCCTCCTTCATCAGGGCCGAAATTATAGGGTTTGGAAGTTTTAGAAGGGCGCAACTCAATTGGAGGATTTAGCATTTGGAGGAGTTTTCCTTGGTATTTCGGTTTGAGATTTCGGGAGGGGATTCTACTCATCCCGATCTACAGTTCGGCATCTTCAGCGTAGCATTTGGAGGTCTTTGACAGTAGGGCCGAATTATTGAGGGTTTCAATCTTCTACTAGAGCGTGGCATCTTCCAGCTTGGGGGTTTGGCACTAATACGGCCCAGATCTACTCTTGCATCGGTCTTCATTGAATATTCGGCCTTTGAAGGCTTGTAGTCGTCTATTGGAGCATTTTGTAGCAGCTCCTATCTTCTAGCCATCTGATGTGCATTCCAGATCAGCGTTTTCATTGTAGCAGGTTCTTCTATCCATGAATAAAATCATATTTGAGATGTTTTGGCTTGTCTATCATATTTCATATGGTTGAGGTATGTTTCATGATTGTATCTTCTTGTTTATTGCTGCAACCCACATATAAGTCATCAACTAAAACCCTAAGGCCGAAATCAAGAGGCCATCCTGCAAATAAACACATATAAACAAATAGATCAGCAAAGTGTTTGACGAAATGCCGCAACCAGTAAAAGTTTAAAAGACACCCAAAACCGTGATGTTCCTTGCATCTTGGCTATGGGAGCATTACAAAAACAGTAGTTCAGCAGTAGATATCTGGATCAACTGGATCAGGGATATTTCAACACCTTCAATCAATCCCCCCAATCATTTATCGAGAAGGAGAGTAGTTGACTAGGATGGGGCATAAATCTGTGCTAGCCTGGCCATCCCTTCCTTTACTATTGAGGCCCCCCCGTTTCTCTTTCAGTAGAGGAGAGATTACTTTACTAAATAGAAGGAAACTATTGATCATATCAATTGTCTCAAAGGATAGGATCAAAATCAGTGAGAGATCATGATAGAAGGATAGGATTGGGGTAGCAGATCGGATCCATAGCTAGTAAGGCAAGCCCTGCAGGGAACCTCTGGATCCTCATGGGGGAATCAGAATGAGATAGGCCTACCAGGGCAGTATACCTATCATTAACCTACCAAGTAGGTAAGTCTTTCCCAGGCTTCTTACTTTACTGTAGATCAATAAAGAGGAAATTATCATGATCATTGTATTTTGAGGGGAATAAATATCAAGTGTATTTTACTATTCTATATATGCTATTAGGGTCCGATCGATTATCAGATCATCCATCATATGCATGTTCAATAGTCTGAGATGCTTGTGGATCAGAGAAACTACACCTCATTGGTGTTATGAGACATGCATGTGGGGATTGTTGTCCAATAGTTCAGGGCAGAACTGGGATCTGGAAGATCAATATCATACCTTTACAAGGGTTACAAGACATTTCATGTGCAAATGATGTCCAATGATACTGAGAACCTGGATTACAACTGGGAGACTATACCTTTCAGAGAAATAGGGAGCAGCTTGAAGGAGTCTTACTGGTTCAGTAATTGTTTTAAAGAGCAGCTTCTGAAGAGTGTAATTTCTGTTGTTTTTATGTTGTCAATGATTTTAGTATTGTAGCATTAAGAGGGGGTGTTGGTGAAGAACCCTTGAATACATAAATGTAATTGTTAATATTTGGGGATCTGTTATAGAGTGTAGACAGCTCATGTCTATCTGCTGTCAAGAATATCTTAGCTGTAGGTTTAAGAGCAATTATAGGGTAGCTTGTTAGTTTAGAATTGGAGTCTTCCAGTAGAACTCTACTACTGTGTATGTGTATAAATAGAAGTATCTGTGAATAAAGATTGGTGTGAAGTGTTTGTGCATATCTCTTTCCTGTGTATTGCTGCAATCTCGATTTATTTATCTATGTTCTGAACTCTATTTTTGGTCTGTACTTGTACACTGATCTGTTAATGAAATTTTCTGTTAAGGCTGCCGAATTATTGCACCTGTACAAGAGTGAATGAATATGCATATGAACTTGTATGAATCAGTTTCATGTTTCATTCAATGTGCAATTTGTTTTCCTACAATCTTAGCCACTCGGTGTGTTTTCTGCACACAACTCATCAAATCCCCATTAGGGATCAAGCCTTCGAACATGAATTTCAAAATAAAATAATCCAATGCTGTGTTTTTCACTATTCATATCCAATAAAATATCATAGGAGAAATCATGGATATTTACATTTCATAAACAACCAAGCTAGAAAAAGAGTTTTAGCTTTCATACCAGAAACTTTGCTCAAGATTTGTTCAAACGTAAAGTCAACAGAAAACCATCCCGTAATATTTTTTCCATTGACAATATAGGTGTTTTTTTTATTCTTGAAAAGTTCTGAAATATCTGTACTGTTGTCCAGCCTTAGGTCTGTCCGGCATATGCCTTTACCATCTTTCGTTAATTGTACATCACAAAACAGTACAACCGTAGGCAAGCTGTTGTTAATCGCCACTTCATATGCATTAGTCGTATAATCGGGGAAAAGCCCTGATAGCCCACCCCGAGCTATGACCAAAGGCACATTACCTGCACAGTTCAAGAATTATGTTATTTTCTAAATTCTATCTAATAACAATTATCACACAACCAAAATTTCAACACATGTATTAGAAACAGTGTCGCTTCTCACAAATGCTAGAATAAGAGATCTGACAAAGACTAGGAAAAGTAAACATAATTCAAAAGCTATAGATTAACAAATACTCCAGAACATTAAAAAGTTTCAATTGTCACAAAGAACTATATATAGCCTAGAATAGTAGTGGAAAAATAGTAAATACCGCTACAAGAACTTGACAGATACCAGCATCATAATTTTCTCATAATTGACGTCATTGTCTCTTTTAAATGCTTGTTTTCGCGAAACGAATACAATGGCCGTAATCTTCTTATTAAACCAGGGAAACAATCGGTGGACCATGACAGCAACAATCTTAAAGTTTTCAAAGAGGTTTAAATCGGAGAAGTTTATCGAGAATTTAAACTGGGAAGCCAAAAGAAAAGAACTAGAAAGCTATCCACCTGATATAAAATAAATAAGAGATCTAACAAAGACGAGGAAAAGTAAAACAACATAAATGAAAAGACATAGATTAACAAATACTCCAGAACTTTAAAAAGTTTCAACTGTCACAAAAAACTATATATAGTCTAGAATAGAAGTGGAAACACACTAAATATTGCTTGAAGAGCTCGACAGAGACCAGCATAATAATTTTCTCATAATTGATGCCATTGTCCCTTTTACATGTTTTTTTCACAAAAAAGAATACAATGGCAGTAATCTTCTGTTGTTCAACTGAGAGGGGGGGATGAATCAGTTGTTACCGAGCTTAAGCAATTATGCTTATTTTAAACTCATTGCAGAGCACTGAATGACAATCACAATAATACAGGGAAGTAAGCAATAGAACATTCAGCATCATTCACACATATGACAGAGACAGATATTTCCTGAGGAAACCCATAAAAGGTAAAAACCTCTTCTTCTTTATATGATAAGTAATCTTTACATTCTGTACATTATCATACTTATGAGCACCAACTCATAATGAGGCTACAACCTCTGTTTTGCAAGCTGCAACTTGCTGAAAGCACCAACTCTTTGTTTTCTCTAGCACCTACTAGAAGGAAGCACCAACTCCCTGGTTTCTCTAGCACCCACTAGAAGGAAGCACCAACTCCCTAGTTTATTTAGCTCCCTAGTTTCACAATGGGTGCTAGTGGATGAGCTTTTGGTCCAATCCTGGGGATTGACCAAAGCATATGATACTTTCCAGTCCTACAGTTGGGTGCAAATATTTATGATAGCCTTTCCTGACACTTTTATCATTGACAACGACATAGGGGGTGCTGGACAGTGGCAGGGGACATGCAGAGTTGGTAGGTTGACACCACCTGACAGGAGTGTCTTGATTACATACAGCAGGATAGGGGTGGGTCATCAGGGGCAGACAGTTGAGGCCCTAGGCATGAGGGAGAGTATCCTAGGCCATGGGACAGAGGATATCTCAGAGGTTGCTACATATTCAAACTCTCATTGGGATGAGGGTGGAGGGTTTTCGATAGTTACCCGTAGGGCACATCAGCAGTTAGTGGGGATGGGAAGTGATGAACTTCCAAATTTGACATGGGATCCGGGAGTCCATCGGGTCAAAAGTTTGTTTCATCTTGTGAGGATCCAGGAGTGGAGGGTCCAGTATGGATACCTTGAGGAGATAGTCATGATCAGAGTAGAGCAGCATCAACAGGATGGTCCCTGTCAGAGACTAGCATGGGACCCTGGGATTACGGGGCTGGGCATTTCATTGATTGATGGAGTTGAGTTTCGAGTAGAGTGGTT
>ML781448.1:1299180-1312596 GCA_009831015.1 Picea engelmannii
ATCATGAACTGAACCTTTGTCTGAGCATAACATTCAGGACCTATCTCTACGGTGGTTGTGTACTATCTTCTGAGGTAAGGCAGGTACCAGGTAAGCTCCTTACCTTTCTCTCCTAGTTTCAAATCTGACTTTACTACAGAGTTGTTGTTATTGAATAAGCACTGCATAGATTTATATTATTTACTCCTTGTTTACCTTTGGAGTATAGTACCAGAACTGTGTTATAAATCTGCTGTTACAATTAGAAGAGTTTTTGCTTCAGAATCAAGATATAGATCTACTGTTACTCTTAGAGAAGCTTTCCATTAATGTTTGAGATCTGAGTCTATTGCATATAGTCTGAGTTTACTATGGTATTGAATGAGCATTGTCTAATCTGCTGTTACTGTTTCTTCTAGATCTGCTATTATGGTTTTAAGATCTGAGATCTATTATTTATGATCTATGTTGTCTTCTTCTACTGTCACTGCCTATTATAGATCTATCTCTATATGCTGTTTGTATCTAAGGTGTTTTAGCTTTGAAATTAAAAGAGACTGCTGAATTTTAAAATTACCCTAATATCTAACAAGTGGCAACTCCAATTGAAACAAGATTAAAGTTATAAACAAGTGAAGATTCGAAACGAACGAGCTCAACTTTATACAAGCTTGAAGCAGCTAGTAGGGAGTTCAATTTACCTCACTAGTACGAGACCAAGAGTGGCAATTCCCCATGGTGTTCGTTGGAAGGCAACAAAGAAAATACTAATGTATAAAGGCTACACTACATTATGGACTTGAACATGTGCAGGGTGATAACTTCAAACTGGTTAGGTATGTCGATTCTATCTGTTATGCAGGTTGCAGCAATGAAAGAAAGTTTATCATAGGTTATGAATTTAAAATACGTCATCACGAGTAATTTTGTGAATTAGTAAGAATTAACACATAATTGTATTGTAATCCACATAAAAACACAAGACAACAATTAGTGCAACATGCGAAGAGATATAAGTGAGGAGGGTTCTCGGTGACATAAACCTTCAACAGACTCAACCCACAACACTCTATTGTAACAATCAAGAGTGTGATTCAACTCACAAAAACATCTAGTCTTTTATGCAAGAACGAAGCACACTAAGATACACCTCCACTTCATCAAGGAACAAGTGCGAAACAACGAAGTTGAAGTTGTGTGCTACAAAACTGAAGATCAAATCATAAAACCGCAAACATCTTCACAATGCATTTAGCTGGGAAAAGTTTCAAAAGTTAAGGAAGATGCTTGGGGTAAAAGAAAATTAAATGGTTAAGGCGGGTGTTAAATACGCAATACCCATTTTTATCTAGGGACCCTATTCTGCTAAATTTAGAGGTAAGTTCACACGAGCAAACCACTTCTGATCTTGGCCTATTTTAGGTTGGATAATAATTCTTATCCTCAGCTATCCAATTTTGGAATAAGTTTTGTGTTATAAATATGTACTCCTATGTAATATGAATGAACGAGTTTGTGTGCATTAAAAAATAGTAATATATTTTTGATAATACTGTCTTCTCGTTCCAAAAATTTGATAGGATGAGGTATGTTCCAAAAATTTGATAGGATGAGGTATGTCAAGGCAAAATGTTTTCTACTCATTAGGGATGCCAAAAATGTGTCGATGTATTCAGACCTCGTTGCAGCTCTGACTGAAATAAGGAAGCCACCTCATTGATTGTATAGTCCTTTTCTTGTCTTGTACATATTATTCTGGTCGCACATCTTTTTATTTATATAAAACGCATTTTTTCCCCAAAAAAAATCAACATAGCGGCCAATAACATCACGTCTCCTTAATATAAGATAGGATGCCCCCTTGATAATCTGCCCTATTAAACACTACATTCTGCTAAATTGAATAACCTACAACTTTATAGCTATATGCTAAATTGCCTCTAACTTAGACATGCAACCGGTTATTAGGAATCAACCACTTAGTTGAGTACAATGTGTCTCACTTTTGTTTCATCCAAATTTGGAAAAACTATGCCCAACACCTCTTTTTGCTTCTTATTTTATTTTACGTTATTTCATGGTGAGAATGCCACGCAATCACGTTTCTGGTAGTTTTTCCCAACCTTTTAAGCGAAAACTCCATCAGTTCAAATTCGATGTAACTCAAACTCATTAAGATGTTCCTAATAAGTCTAGATTCCCACATTTAATAGTGCAGCGATCGGGAGACATTGTAACTCAATTTCTACGAAATTTAATCCATCTCCATTCACTTCTAAGGAGCAATCTTAAGCCCTGCTACGACAAACTCAAGAGATATAACAACTTCCTATCCATAAAATGGGGGCTCATTTTGTTATGGTACAATATGCCCAAAGGCAAGGTGTACCCTGCTTGCCTGGTTTAGTTTTTCCTCTACAGCAAATCTTGATAAGGATTTCTTTTGACACGTTTAAGTGAATTGCACCACGCAATGCTTTGAATGCTGATATGTCTAATCGTCCACTTGTTTACTTGAATGACGTAGCACCATACTGTCTTTGATAGTTAAAGTTATAATTGACTTTGACCAATTCAAAGTAACCTTGTCTTACTGTAACTGACCTATACCACCATTTTTCTCCACCAAATCCCATACTCCAATTGTCATCACGTATTCGTTTATCTTCGCTCGTGCTTAAGATTTGGCTGTCAATGACGATAATTCTCCTGTGCCATTGAAATCAAAGTATATATTAATCCTCTGAATAGTCTATTAGAATGCTAAGTGTCGTTCTTGTGCTCCGAAGCTTCGGTGTAGAAATTCTTGAGCATTAATTATTGCTCACATTCAGGGCCGGGCAGGGCCGTATCAGTAGGAAAATATAATGTCAATGTAATATGATAACACATTAAAATTAGGAAACATTTATAGATATATAGTTTGACATTTATAGATATAAAGTTTGAAAGGGTTTAATGGTTAATAAAATGTGTTTTCTTTTATTATATTATAGTTTAGAATTCAAAGAAAATAAAGTATATATATATATATAAATTATTACTATTAACTAAATATAAAATAATCTAATTAAATTAATTAATTACCACATATGTTCACAAATGTTCAATGCCTTACTTTTATACAAATTTTTACTATTATTATTAAATTATTAAATTTTTACATGTAAATTGCCAAAAAAAAATTGTTATTCTTAATATTAAACACTATTACATCCACTATATCTCTTATAGTGGCCATATGTAAAAGTTAAGATTTCTATTTAATAAAAAAATGCACATTCTTGCTCGTCTCGTTGCTAACGTGAGACGCATCTCAACATTCACCACCATGTTAAACACATTCTTGCTCGTGTCGTTGCTAACTTGAGACGCATCTCGACATTCACCACCATGTTAAACACATTCTTGCTCGTGTCGTTGCTAACTTGAGACGCATCTCAACATTCACCACCATGTTAAACGTCCGTAAAAATTTTAATATTAATATGAAATTATAAATGTTCACATTGGCTACAGGCTGAAGGTCATCAGGTGCGTAGGCCATAAATAGGAAGGGAAAGCCTTTCATGTTAGTGTAAACCCGATCCCTGCATACTCAGATATCGTTGGCTTACCACGTAGTCAAAATTAAGGTTGGAGTCGAAACCAATCGACCATCATTCGATGGGGCATCCACCATAGTGAGAGTCTCAAGGTGGTAAGACATCAAGAAACATAAGACTGCGTTTACTAGATTTTAGGAATTACGATCAAATCTCTCTTCATTGAGATAAACTCCAATGAGAGGCCCATTCTAAAGAGTGGGGGTTTTAGGTGACTTATTTAATTACAATTCAAGACTTCAAGTACGATGTTGCTCTATTTATGGCCATGTTCTAACAAGGTGGAAGAAGGGCAGTCCTCTAAATTTTATGGAATGGCACCGTATACATATAAGTCTAAGGAAAGCCCAATGCCAATTCAATCCAATATTTATGGGATGGCACAGTAAACATAAAAGTCTAATTGAAAGCCAATGCCAATTCAATCCAAATTTTATGGGATAGCAACCTATACATAAGTAAACATTGAAACTTAAAAGTCTAATGGAGGTCCAATGCCAATTCAACGTTGTCTTTGAGACTTACGAGTTTATTTTACCGAAGCATTTCCATCTTATAAATAAAAGTGTTGTGCTTATTGAATCATAACAAGTCTTGCAATAAGTTGCATTGTTTCAACCCAATAGGTAAAAGTGTTGTGCCTACATGAGTTGCAGTGTTTCAACCCACTAGATAAAAGTGTTCTGCTTATTAAGTCATAACATGTCTTGAAATGAGTTGCATCGTTTAAACCTAATAGATAAAAGTGTTATGATTATTAAATCATAACACGTCTTGAAATAAGTTGCATTGCTTATTTATGTCTAAAGGCACTATATAGTATAACATGCATTTATTTATTTTGTAAGGCTTTATTATGATAAGTTATAACTAAAAGATTTGAAGGTAGTAAATATTTAACGGAAATTTATAACTAATTGATACTTGATAAAGGTAGAAGAGGGTCTTTTGTTTTTTAAATTTTTAATTCCAAAAAATTGAATTCAATGGTGAGAAATAAAAAAACTTTCATTGTGAGTACGACCTGTCCCAATAAAAGCTTCGAGGTGACTCATGCAAGCGAAAACGAACACAAAAATGAGGCTATTTCCTTTAAGTGCAAGCTAGAATGTTCATATTGATAACCACGATAACCTTCTCAGATAGAACTCTTGTCTAAACCTTACTGTAGCGAAGGTGGCACCTGGTCCTTACCTTTGCTATGATAAGGCCCTGAAAGGACTTGCCGGGAAGGCACTTCCAAGCAAGGCCACGTCAGGGTAACCGAGAAGCAAGGTCAGGTTAAGAAAACCTAAGGTAAGGTTGGTCTTCAAGAGCTCGAAGAGCCAGGGCAAGGGAACGTACAATTGAATTTCCACCAAATAATAAGTATGTCTTGAATCCACCTCGTATTTTCTTTTGATCCAGCCATGAACCCTATGACATTGGGGACAGAGAACTTACAGGGAACGAGATCAGGCCTTGATATGCAGCATTTATCACTCTTGCACTTCATTTAAAATAGGCTGTTGTGCCATTAACAAGTTACTTTATTCAAAATGGTCCTAACATTTTGCTACCTGAATTACAGGTAAAAGTTTCACCAGCAAATGGATACCTTTTCAATTCGAATATCTTCCATTAACATGCTTTAGAAACAGATTTGCAACGCAGTTCAAACAAAACTGTTTCTGAAGTTTCAATTTTAACATACATTATAAAGTTTCCATTTATTTAATACTTAAATAATACCCATGAAATGAGAAAATTAAATAACATTGTAAATTTTATGGAATCTAAGATGTAGAAACTTTAGATTACATTGTAAATTTTACAGAATCTTGGAGGAAGAATTTTCTATATATGGCTTTGAGGTGCATCCTTTTGGCCCAGACGGTTAGCAAGTGACTGTTTCAATGTATATTGCCAAGAAATCACATGGTAAAACCCGACGAGTCCTGCTAGAACCCAACCCCGGTCGATCCACCAAATATATTCTTCAACAAATTTGAAATATAGGGACCGATTATCAAGTTTCTGATGTTTTACATTTGGCATGTGTCGTTGCAATCTAGAACTAAGGCGACTAAATTTTAAATTCGAACTGAATATCGAATCTCCATTGACCGTCCAGATTATATACCCTATAAACTTCTAATCCTGGAATAATGCGATTTAAATAATAAAAATACTGTGTTCTCAATTTTATTCTCTCTGTCACGGACTCGGATTTTTTTACTACTGCAAAGATTGAGCTCAAAACTCAGCCAGTTTAACCAGTAAGGACTGCAAATAATGTAATTAAAGTAATCTCCTGTAAAGTTGAAACTTTGAGGAAATGCAGCTAATTTCACTGAAAAGAAGCTTCAGGGAGAGGAAGAACTAACCATTCAGAGTCTTCCATACCCTGCGCGAACTCCCGGACAAAAACCTTTCCGCACGGTCCGATGACAGCCTGCTACTCCTCCTCCTACTGTCACATGTCAAGACCGAGCTCCCCTGCATAATAATAAGAAGCAGCACTAAAAACAAGCCCGGAAAGAGCGATGTAGAGCCCTGCTGCTGCATTGTCGCGAATTAATACAAATTCCAAGCTAAAGAATGCCGATTCACCCGGAATGGCGAAATAAATCCCCCGTCCTGTAAATTAAACCATAGCTCGCTGGAACAACAATCTTCAACAAAGAAAATCCAGCAACACCGCTGCAATAAACAAGAGCTATCTTCAACCGAAACCCTTTCTTTAGCTCCCCTGAAATAATGCTGCTGCTGCAGTCAGTCGGTCGGTCGGTGACTCGGTATAGCTCGGCTGCATTACTCCACTCAGCTATCAACTCCTCCGTTACGGATGCGAGCGGGAGTTCGCCATGTACAACAAAACAATAAAATAAACATTAATTTGTTGTTCATCAGGTATTTATCAAGGACTCTTTTCTATCTTTTCTCGGACTCCCTTTTCAAACTTCTATGCTCGCTGGAGAATTCCAGAATCCGATGCTGGCCCGCCGGTAATTGGAAAAGGAAAATCTCTGGTTCTCGCCGTCGGGTACGGGAAAGTGCCGGTAATTTTATGGCATTGCGTGTTAGTGCTAGTGGTGGGCCCTGTCTCTCGGGAAATGACAGGCTGCTTACCCACAAGTTCCTGGACCCATGCGGGTCCGCCACATGCACTCAGGTTACGTGGATTTCAGTCAACGTCAGCAGTCCAGTTGTTAGTGTCGGCTTCTCGCTTCGAATCGATCCGACGGTCTGAACGGAGACAACTTCACCACCCAAAACATCCGGACAGTTTTTTCCCTTCATGTGGACTTGGTTTAGGAAATCAGCATTCTGTGTGCGTTGGGGTGAGGGGCAAAGACTCCAAATTCAAAGAAAAAGGATTTCAAATGAACAAGTTGTCTAGAGACTCCAATTTCTCTAATATAATACTAAAAAACTTGTAATCTAATTTGGACTCGGTAGACAATGAACTTATAAAATTTAAATATGGGTGAAAGTGACGGTGAGGGTGAGGGTGAGGGTGAGGGTGAGGGTGAGGATGAGGATGAGGGTGGGGCACATAAATAAATAGTCATAATGAATATTTGAGAGTTATGTAAGAATGAAATTTGCATATGGACTCGGTAGACAATGAACTTATAAAATTTAAATATGGGTGAAAGTGACGGTGAGGATGAGGGTGGGGCACATAAATAAATAGTCATAATGAATATTTGAGAGTTATGTAAGAATGAAATTCATAGAAGAAGAATGGAATGAAATATTTGAATAGAAGAATTTTATTAGGTTTATGAATAAATATTAAGTTATAGAGTATTTATAATAGGATATGTTTATATATATATAAGTATATGTATAAATATGGAGTAAGCTAATTTTATAGTAAATGGATTTTTTTTAGTTATAAATTTGATAAGAATTTAGTTTAAAAAATTAAAATTTAATAATGTTTTATCATAATTATGATAAAATAATACTCTTAAAAATTATTGTCCAATTTTAAATCTACTTAAAACATAAAAAAAAAAAAATTAAAATTTAAACTTAATCCAAACTCTATCTAATTCCATACATTAAAAAAAAAAAAATTTACAAAATTAAATAATTGTAATAGGCATTCAATGAATACTCATACTCATCAATGCTTTGCAGCATAATACTTATTGCTTACTTTCACTACCACTCACCACCTATGCATTAAATGAGAGACAAAGATGCCTACCTACTTTTATTTTTTATTTTTATTTTTTTTTAATTAAAAATAATATTTTTTTAAATATTAAATTTTAATTTATTTATTTTTATCTTTTTTATAATATTCTAAATATTATAAAAAAATTATTTTTCATTGTATTAAAATTATTATTATAAATATTTATTTTAATTCATTTAATTAAATTATAAAAATTACATCATTTATCGTCATTTTTCTCTTCTCAAAAAACTTTGAAATAAAAGTGATATCTTTACCCGAAAGGCGTATACTTATTGATAATGGGCACAATTAATGATCTTTTAACCTTATTTAACCTTAAACCCTAATCTGATGGCTATGCATTGAAGATGCTGACATATTTTTAGTCGTCCTCCAAAATCAATGGGTCATATTTATTGTTCATAACTTTCTTGCATTTATCAAAACATCTGTTAACATGTTTACTTTTTAACATTTACCTAATCACATTAAAAAATTACTGTAAGGATATGTAATTGCCACTTTTAAATGATTAAATAGGATTAAACCGTGCAGCCAAATGTTTCATATTACCACAGACGGATTACGGATTACGAATTACCACATACATTTTATAACACGCGTTCTTAGCCGACCTTTCGGCTTTCTCAACCACAAGTTAACGGTTGTGCTGGTTCTATTTGCATTTGTGAGTAGAATTTTTTAAATTTAGGTGAGAGACCATCACACTCAAATGTTGTGATTCATCTTCCCCTTCCCAAAAAAACTTTGAAACAAAAGTAATATTTTTCCCATGTTATGATTTATATTTGGAAGTAGAATTTTCAAAGTTTAGGTGAGAGACCATTACACTGAAATGTTGTGATTCATCTTCCCCTTCCCAAAAAACCTTTGAAATAAAAGTGGTTTTTTTTTCGAATGTTGTGATTTACATTTCTGAGTAGAATTTTCAAAGTTTAGGTGAGCGACCATCACACTCGAAATGTTGTGATTCATTTTTCCCTTCCCAAAAAAACTTTGAAATAAAAGTGGTATTTTTCTCCAATGTTGTGATTTGCATTTGTGAATAAAATTTTCAAAGTTTAGGTGAGAGACCATCACACTCATTAGATTGGTGAAGTGACATATTATGGAATGTCTTTTTGGTTTACTGAAGTTTCTTTTGATACTCGTAAATGTTTAATTTTGATATTGGTAAATGTTTTTTTTTAAAACAGAGAATTATGAATTTTACAATGTTATAGAGAATATTTTATTATTTAAAGTTATTTTTTTTATTTTATTATTTAAAGATATTTTTATAAAATGTGAACTTGAATCATTTTCATGTGAATTTAAATTTAAATTTAAAGATGTTATTTCTAAATTGTAAATTTAAATAGTTTTTATGTGAATTTAAATTTAAATTTAAAGATGTTATTTCTAAATTGTAAATTTAAATAGTTTTTATGTGAATGTGCATATTTTTATTATTTTTTTTTACATATTAATATTTTTTAATCATTATTATTTTTTAAATTATTGTATCCAGAGTAGTTAGGTTCTTTACAATTGAATATGGGGATATGTTGTCAAGTTAGTGTTATGTTAGATAACTTTACATTAAAAAAAATTAAAGTGTGCTCAATTAAAAAAGTAATAATAACAATAATAAAAATAAAGTCTACTCAATTAAAAAAAACTATTACACACACTATTACATATAACACATACACACACATATATATAACAACATATAAAATATTAAATCATTCATATTAAATGATAATAATAATAAAAAGTATACCTATGGGTTTAAGATGGATCTATGTTGGTATAAAATAAAATAGAATGTTTAAGTGAATTAGGGAATATATATAGTATAAAGAAAAGTTTGTGTTGTCTTCATTACGAAGTCATCAAGTCATTTACATAGTTTTAATGGAAAATTTCATCTTCAGTCATCTTTGGTGAACTGAATGTTGATTGTTATTGGTGGAAAGAGAAGAAGGATTAACATGTTAGTGTTGGTTGAAATGATGAAAGAATTGTCTTCAAAATAAAAGTAGAGGAGAGCATCATTGGCAACTTAACATTATTTATATCTTGTAAAAGAGCACTAGCAAAATAAATGTTATGGAGCTTGCAAGCCATGAGTGGGGTTTGGAGGTATGGAGATGGGTGTGGGCCACAACTGGAAGGGGATTTGAGCATGGCCCATTTGCTTGGTTGTGGAATCAATCCATTGACTACCACATCAACAAGATTCAAATCCCTATTTCAACCCTAGAAAGCAACAAGATATACAACAATCCATATCCCCTAATGGTTTAATTTCCATTTAATGTGAAAAATAATGGAATAAATTGAATTCACGGTTTAACTCCCACACAGTTTATTGCTAGTGTATTACACTCTAGACACAACCCCTAATTCCCAAGATGCATTCAAATTATGTGAGAAGAATAAATGACACACAACTTGCAAGTCATGAGTGGGGTTTGGAGATCTGGAGAGATAAGAGATAGTCATAGACAATAACCGACAGGGGATATGAATGAGCTATTGGAAAATGATGTGTGATTGGTCGATATCAAGGAAGGCATTCACATTTTCGAAGACAATGATTCATGATGCTCTGATGCAGTCGCTCCTTACTGCAGAAACACACAATTATCCTGTAGCTACAAAGGCACAGTTTAACATGGCAAAAACAACCAGTCTAAACATCAAAGACAGAACTCAACTCAATCTTACTCAGATCATTTTATTCCATTAAAATACCCTAACCAAAATGAGCCAAATTCTCTCAGTCCTAAAAACAGGACACGCAGGTCCTCAGACATATTCACGAACTACCGTTGCAACCTACAACCACTAAACAGCATAAAATAGAACAAAAAAAAGGGCCACTGTCATTTCCCAGGCCCAGACTTTTTAAAAGCCAGATCTGGAAAAGACGCAGTCATGTTCAGTCGTGTTTATTTCCACTCGGAGTGCTCCCACCAGTCACGGATTGAAACAGTCGTTATGTTTTGAATCCTATGCTCTGCATCATCCTCCTCTTCTTTTAAAATTTCAGAGCCTCCTGGTTCCAGGTCCCTTGTTGTAACCTCTCGGTTGTGCTTAAGTAACTATGTTTATGTGATCCAAGAGTTGTAGGAATCATGCAGTCCTTCCCACTTAACTAGATATAACTTATAAGCCTTGGAGCATGTAGCGGCTAGTTTCGTGTCTAACACGCGTTCAACTTTTTCTCTTTTCTTCTTGGGTAAAAGTTTGGTCCCGTCCCCCCCTCTGTCATGCTGATCATTAATTGATTGGTCTTCATTGGACTCTTTGCTTGACTCAGCCGGCAGCGAATAAAGATCAGTCGTGTTGAAAACAGGACTTATGTCTAATTCTTCTGGTAGATCCATTAAGTAGGCGTTGTCATTTATCCTTCTCTTAATTTTGCAAGGACCAAATTTCCTGGGTTTCAGTTTGTTGTAAGTCCCCTTGGGGTACCTTTTCTTGCTCAAATGTACAATGACCATTTCTCCTTCCTGAAAGACCTTTCTTCTCCTATGTCGGTCAGTATCTTCCTTGTATCGATCAGTCATTGACTGCAACTTCTGTTGGACCTATTGATGTATTCCTTGAATATTCTCCACAAAATCTATAGCATCCCTGTTGAGATAGGGATCTGTAGGCAAGTCCACTAGGTCAACAATCCCTTTGGGATTGGCTCCATAGACAATTTGAAACGCAGACTTGCCCGTTGATCGATTGATGCTTGAATTATAGGCAAATTCTTCTTGTGGTAAGACCAAGTCCCACTGGCGAGGTTTGTCACCTACTAAACAACGTAGTAAATTTCCCAAGCTCCTATTGACGACCTCAGTTTGACCATCAGTCTGGGGATGGTAAGCAGAGCTGAATTGCAATCTGTTGTCCAATTTTCTCCACAATACTCTCCATAAGTGGCCTAAGAATTTGGTGTCTCGATCACTCATTATAGTTTTTGGAAGACCGTGTAAACGAACAATCTCCTTTAAAAACAATTGTGCTATTTGACTAGCATCGTTTGTCTTTTTACATGGTAAGAAATAGGCCATCTTGGAAAACCTGTCCACCACTACAAACACTGAGTCATGACCCCTTTGGGTACGTGGCAGTCCCAAAACAAAATCCATGGAAATATCAGTCCATGGTTCCTTCGGGACAGGTAGGGGCATGTACAGGCCTGTATTTTGTTGTCCCCCTTTCGCTGTTTAGCAAACTCTACAAGCAGCAACAAATCTGTTCACGTCCTTCCTAATACTAGGCCAAAAGAATTTTTCGCCTACTAGTTCAAAGGTTTTATCCCTTCCAAAGTGTCCAGCCAACCCAATCGAGTGCATTTCTCTCACAAGTTTTTCTCATCAGGATCCAAAGGGAATGCACAGTTGGGAACCTTTAAACAAAAGTCCGTCTAACAAAAGGAATTCCTTAATTGAATGTGAGTCATCTTGTTCTTGCCCACTCATAATTGCGATAATTTGGTCAAAATAGGGATCGTTGGAGTATTATGTTTTCATTTCTTCAAACCCAATCAGTACATTACTCATTACTACAAGTAGGTGTCGCCTCCTACTCAAAGCATCTGCCACCACATTTGTTTTACCACTTCTATGTTGCACAACAAAAGTGTAAGCCTGCAAGAAGGATGCCCATTTGGCATGTTTGTGGGACAACTTATTCTGGGAATTGATGTATTTCAGTGCTTGGTTATCAATCATCAGAATAAATTCTCTATGCAGAAGGTAATGTCTCCAGTATCTCAAGGCTTGGACTGATGCATAGAACTCTTTATCGTAAGTGTTATATTTTTGTTTAGATTCATTTAGTTTCTCACTGAAAAAAGCTATAGGTCGGCCTTCTTGGCTTAAAACCCCTACAATGGCAACCCCAGAAGCATCACATTCTACTGTAAAAAGTTTATCAAAGTCTGGTAGGGTGAGAATAGGAGCCTCAATAACTCTTTTCTTGAGTTGTTCAAAGCTTACTATAGTAGCCTTGGTCCAATTAAGTATTTTTCCTCTCGTGCAGTCAGTCAAAGGAGCGCTTATACCACTGAAATTTCTAATGAACCTCTTATAAAAGTTTACTAGCCCATGAAAACTCTTTACTTCAGTAATATTTTGGGGGATTGGCCACTCAAAGATGGCCTTGAGCTTTTCAGGATCCATGCTCAACCCATTTGTTGAAACTACACTACCCAAAAATATTAATTTATCCTTGCAGAACTCGATCTTCTCAGGGTTGATAAATAATTTGTCAGTTTGCAGGATGTCAAGTATTACCTTCAAATGCTCTATATGTTCCTCCATAGTCTTACTAAAAACTAGAATATCATCAAAATATATTATTATAAATTTCCCAATGTGTGATCTAAATACCTGGTTCATAGTTCGCATGAAGGTAGTCGGGGCATTGGATAGACCGAACGACATCACCACCCATTCAAATAAGCAGTCTTTCGTTTTGAAAGCAGTCTTCCACTTGTCTCCTTCCATAATTCTGATTTGGTGGTATCCACTTCGGAGGTCAATTTTGGAGAAAACTTTGGCACCAGACAAACAATCTAGCAAGTCATCCATTCTTGGTAGTGGGTATCGTTACTTCACAGTAATCTTGTTAATAGCTCTATAATCCATG
>ML781448.1:1314701-1346402 GCA_009831015.1 Picea engelmannii
CGCTTCCTCTTCTTCTTGAGTCATCATCACCCTTTTTGGGTTTTGTGGGCAATTTGTTGCCTTATGGGGGCCGTTGCATATAAAATACTTCAAGGGCCTCCAACTCCCAGTAAAAGCTCGCCCCCTTCCCCTGTTCCAAGGGGTCTCTCTACCTTGGAAGTTAGGCTTCAGCTCACTACTGGATTCTGCTTCGCTTGTCGGTTTAGAAGAACTTCCTCTACCCTTATTCATATTACTACCCCCTCGCTTGATAGTTGCCTTATTCCACCTATTCAATTTGTCTTCAACCTTTAATGCTAACTGATATGCTTTGTCCATGGAGCTCACCTTGATCAGGGCTAATTCATCTTGGAGATGAAACCTAAGAGCATTGACATACCTAGCCGCTGCATGTTCATCATCTTCTTGTAAATCGGTTCTAATCTGCAACTTCAAAAATTCTTCCGTAAATGCAGATATGAATAAGTCCTTTTGCCTTAAATTTTGGTAGTCTCTGAAAAGTGTTTGTTGATAATCGGAGGGTAGAAACTTAACTTTCAGAAGCTTCAACATCTTTGGCCACAACTTGATCTTTTGTTTCCCTTGTCTCTTTCTAAGGTTCTGGAGATTCTCCCACCGTAGAGAAACATGCGACTTCATTTTGGATGCCGTTATTTTAGTCCTTCGTGGATCAGTCTCCTCGATCCCTTCTATATCAAAATATTTCTCCAACTCTTGAATCCAATCCATGAATAATTCTGGATTCAGTTCGCCCTTGAAATCAGGGACCTCGACTTTAGTCATGGTTCCTTGTTTGGTTATTGCCTCAGTAAGCCTCTCCATGGGGTCTACAACTTTGACCCGACCTCGTGGAACCTCCAGTTCCTCCTCGGATTCTTCATAGGGCAATCTGGACTTGATGGCCTCTAATCTTCGGAGTAGTTCCTCATCAAGGGTTACTCTTCATCCGGCATTTCTCCTGCCTCTCCTTCCCCAATTTAGATGGACACCCCTCTGAGGCATCGTTGTGCTCTGATACCAATCTGATGCAGTCACTCCTTACTGCAGAAACACACGAGAATCCGGTAGCAACAAAGGCACAGTTTAACATGGCAAAAACATCCAGTCTAAACATCAAAGACAAAACTCAACTCAATCTTACTCAGATCATTTTATTTCATTAAAATACCCTAACCGAAATGAGTTAAATTCTCTCAGTCCTCAAAACAGGACACGCAGGTCCTCATACATATTCACGAACTACTGTTGCAACCTACAACCACTAAACAACATAAAATAGAAGAACCCCCCCCCCCCAAAAAAAAAAGGGGGCCACTGTCATTTACCATGCCCATCCTTTTTAAAAGCCAGATCCAGAAAAGACTCAATCGTGTTTATTTCCACTCGAAGTGCTCCCACCAGTTACGGATTGAAACAATCGTTATGTTTCGAATCCTATGCTCCGCATCATTGGTCGACAATGATTAGCATATGTGTTGCAAAGAGGAATTGGGAGGCAATGTCCATTATCGACAATGTGCATGACAAGGCTTAGTAAAATCCATAAATTGATCTCATAAATTCTCTAATAAACGACATGCATTCAATATTTCAACCCTCTAAAACAACAATATATACATGAAAATTCATATCTTATACCTACAATATATTCAAGATTTCAACCTTAAAAAACAACAAGGTATACACAAATTCATATTTCCTAATGGCTTTATCACCATCTAATATGACAAAAGATGCAGCATTTTTCTCGACATATTATGCATCTAAACACAATATAAAACTATTGAACAAAAAAAATCATCTATAAAAATGTGACGTCAAACCCCTAAAATATGTTTTTACCTTTTTCATAGATTAAATTATTTCTTTTATTGTTAAATACATATTTTAAAATTGTTTTTAATTCAAGCCAAATAAAGGAATTTGTATATAGTCCTAACCCGAATCTACTCCCCCCTTCCTATCCTCCTCAATGTGACCACAAGGTTTTTTGAAGAATCCACCCACTGTCCATGGTCATCATGGTATTACCATTAAATACACACACATTGGGAATGAAGTAGGATATGCTTCAATCAATCCAGTTTTTTTTCAACGAAAAAGATACTCTTTATATTCAAAAGGATATAAGAATGTACAAGGCTAAAGTGGCGGATAAACCACGAGAAAACAAAAGCTATGCCGATGAATCAAGAAATCCATACAAGTCAAAGGTGAAATCATGTCAATCCGAGACCATTCCCGATCCCATGGAAGGGTAGCACTCAAAGCAAGTTGACCAATCAAAGATTGATCAATGTGGAAGGTCCTTCATTGCCTTCTTCCCATATTGTAAAACAAATGTGTCTCGATCGCAAGAATAAAGATTTTTTAGATAGAGTATCAGCCTCGTAGTTTTCCTCTCTGTAGATGTGAGAGTAGGTAAGATTATAAATCAGCTGAGTCGCTTCACGAGTTCTCTCCTTCCAGCTCACAAGGTCTGCCACATGGAAGTCTGCACGCCCGCTCAACCAATCAATGATAATTTTGGAGTCGCCAAGAAGTAGAAGCTCATTGATATGTAATCGACTTGCCAGAATAAGTGACGCCCACGCTCCCATAAGTTCTGCCTTCATGTTGGTACCGTTCCCACAATTTAGAGTCCACCAGAAACAAGTTTGAGAGTTTAAGACAATTTTCCCTCCCACCCCACAGAGTAAGCCATCTTGTTGTGCCACTCCGTCAAACCAGGCAACAACTTTATCAAGTGGAATTTGAAAAAAGGTCCTGCTAGGTGGTGTAACTGGTGACTGGTTCCTATTCAAGGTCATCTCAGCGATAATGAAATTGGCCACTCTGTGAAAAGAAGGAGGCTTTTCTTCGAACAAGGTTGTGTTTCTGGACTTCCATACCTGCCAGCAGAGAAGAATTGGTAGTTGCACAGGGTTCTTTGCGACCTCCATCCATTTCTGGAAGCAAAAAGATAAGATGGGACCTGACCAAGTTGACGTGAGTGATAGAGTTGTTGTTATGAGTTGCCACACCGATCTGGTAAAAGCACAATCAATGAAGACATGGTCGCTCATTTCTATGTTTGATTTGCACAGGATACAGTGACTGGGCCCCTCCCATCCCCGGGATTGAAGATTCGGCCACATCAACAGTTTATTTTCAATCAATAACCAAGCGAATAATTTCTGCTTGAGAGAACAGTCGCTCCTCCAAATCTTGCCACGCCCTCGATCTGTTGTATTGCTCCAGCTTTTTGCAGCTAATGCACCATAGGCATTCTGTTAGAATTAATGATTAATTTAGGGATTGGTTTGGAGTTGTTTGAAGATTTGTAGGAGTTGTTGAGATATTCTCTCAACCTCCATAGCTATGTTTGGGGTAAGTTGAATATGAGTTCAACTATATATGTACGTATGTATGTGTGCAATATGAGAAGGTAATTGTGTGTGAATATTGTGTGCCTATGCTCACATGGATTCTAAATTGGTCTCAGAGCTTGGTTGGGCTTAATCCCTCACGGGAGTGCCTAGAAAGATGTGAGAGCTGCGTACTGTGTGAATTTTGGAGAGATTGGTTGAGTGCCCTCTCTATCTGCATACTCCTCCTCGCTGCGTCCAATCTTATTTGCTGCGTCCCGGGCGTTGTTGCCTGCCACGTGATATTTGTTGTCAGTGCAAATCTGTTGTAAATTGGAGTGTTGTGACTGCACCGAATCTGTTGTAAACTAGAGCTGGAGTGTTGTGACTGCACCGATTTGTATGCTACGACCTGAGTTCAGTGGTGTAGATGTTTGGTTGCTGAGAGTCACCTAAATCGATGTCCCTTGGTGGAGCGTTGTCTCATTCATTCCGATTGTTCGATGCCCGTTGAAGCCACCGATTAGCCACTAATTCGTGCTGACCAAAGGAAGGAAATAAAACTGCCAGGATTAGTCGTCACGGGTGGAAGAAATCACTGTCTTTGATTTCAGATATTCAATGGGAGTGTGTTGGAAATCATAACTTGTGAGATTCGGTCATTAGTGGCTGGTGATTAGTGTGTTGGAAGAGACATTTCTGTAAATAAATCGTTGTGCACAAAGCCGTTGGTTGAAGGAAAGGCCCGAGACTATTCGAACAAGTATGGCGTGGCTGAAGGTTTACCTCATGATGAACGGAAAAAAAAAAGAAAAAAAAAAGAGATTATTATTAATTGGAAGCCGCAGTAGATGGCATGTTTTATACTGATATATATATATATATATATATATATATATATATTTAGTTATGTGTGGTGTGCTTAAAGTTTTTTTATATATTTACGTGTTTATGTAAAAGAAAGTAGGAACTCTTGTATATATATATATATATATATTTAGTTATGTGTGGTGTGCTTAAAGTTTTTTTATATATTTACGTGTTTATGTAAAAGAAAGTAGGAACTCTAGTATCTTGATATAAGCTGGCAGCCCCGGTTTCAAGAACAACTGTTCTTATTGGAAGTCACCTTGTATAATTGAATGTTGAGGACATTCTATATAGAGACTGCTCTTCTAGACACTGAAGGATAGCCGAAAGCAAAAATCCGACAGATGGAGGCATGTTCATAGAATGCATCAATAATTGACATCTTTTATCACGGAAGCCCCGATGAGCCGAGTTGTCAAATTGTCCATTGTACAAGTTCATRAATGATGGTCTGAAGCATTTATGYTTTAAATGAGTTGAATGGWAAGCKCRAAGAAGAGGAAGAGAAAGAGCGCAKTCCADAGGCATCAKAGTGGGTGTARGARCTGATGAAGACCAGATCAGACAGAGATCTATGTTGTGATTTGAGAATTGTAATATGTGGTTTATTTGTAATGTAATCATTAAGGGAGGGTGTTAGAATTAATGATTAATTTGGAGTTGGTTGAAGATTTGTAGGAGTTGTTGAGATATTCTCTCAACCTCCATAGCTATGTTTGGGGTAAGTTGAATCTGAGTTCAACTATATATGTACGTATGTATGTGTGCAATATAAGAAGGTAATTGTGTGTGAATACTGTGTGCCTATGCTCTCATGGATTCTAACTCATTCTTAGCGGTGAGGGCATCGGTTCTGTCCCCTCCCGTCCACAAGAGAAAATCAGTGTTTCATGTTGTTGGTGCGCCCACGTGACCGCCTGAGAATATACATGAACATATACTATACCAACCAATAGTATGATATGACTTACCTTCTTGTTGCATGATGGGTGCAACATCTTAAAAGGAAACAATTTCAAATATACAAAAGACGCAAGGAGTTATAAATAACTTTTTTTGTTTTAATATTTTCCCATATATTCCCGAATCAAGTGCAGGATGGCACGACGAGAGATGACAAGAGTGACACAACCTACACAAGTTTCAAGACATGACATGCATCTTCAATTCTTACGAGAAGGAGACCGAAATCCACCTCCAATACAATAGGTCAATATGGAATTACTCCTTTGCGTGATTAGAGGGTGACAAGGTCAAAGGCTCATCATGGTCGAAATAGGAAAGTATCATGTCCTCCATTTTGTATAGAGAGGAAACACCCTTCTTATAAAGTCGTTATCCCTCCCATAGTGTTGGCAATTGTTGGACCAAGTGCAGAATAAGCTCTACAAACTATCGTTGTCCTTCTACTTACTAGTGAGCTCCCTCTATAAACGACATGGATGAGGGTAAACCAAACCCAATCTAGGAAAACTTGGAGAACATGAGGACCATCCTCACAAGCCAACATCTAAATTGAGTTATGGTGTGAAGCAATTGATAGGCAAGTGACCCATGGGTTATTTGAGGAAAAAAAATAGCAAATCACATTGCATCGCTCTAGAGGAGGAAAGTGCATGTGCAATTTATAAGTTGGGAGTGTCCCCATCACATGTGACAAGGAATATGGAACTTCTTGCCTCTTTCAAGTTGAACCACTCTAAGGAGGCCTATCAGGAGGTCACAAGGTTGGAGAGAGAATCCAGGCAAGACTGTAAGGAGAAAGGCCAAGAAGGAGACTTCCCCTCCAACATCCCCCTCATATATCTCATGCATATTGTAGGCTAGCACACCCTTAACATGATGGGGTGCATCATGTGCTCTTTCATCGCCTCTAGCATTGATTCCCAAACAAAAAACAAAGACTCTATCTCTAACATGTTTGCTTATTTAAAACTTACCCTTGTGCCCATCTCCATGGACCTTGAGAAACAGGGAAAGGATCTCTTGTAGATGAACATGCTTCTCACTCAAACCATGCACCCTCATGCCACTACTATAGGACTAAATAGTTCAGATGAAAATGTCAAGGATGGAAACCTAAAGGCTCATAAATCATATTGAATCATCATTTTTTTTTCTAGACCTCCTCTTTTTGTCTATAATGTTTCCATGGTCTCATAGAATAGTATAATCAGCTAGTATCATGATTTGGGAGGATGTTAAAGGCTAATCTATAGTAGAACAATCATATGTTTTATTTTCATGTTTATAGTTTCAAAATAGTATTATGTCTTATCCATGTTACCATACAAGGTTAAGATCTTAGAGGACATATCTTTGCTCTGCCCACGTGAGCAACTTTTGCAATCTATGTAATTTTACTCTTATAATATAATATCCTAACAGTAAAAAAAAATCCCATGTATATTGGATAAAGATGTGGTAAATAAACATAGTGAAATAAGTAGTAATGTGAAAATTGGTGATCTGCGCTAGTTGCAGTTGATGAAAACATAAATACAATGTGATAATACAATGAAAATATTTGAAGTTCGATAACCAAAAAGAAAGGTGGGGGATATTGAAGAAAGTTGTGTCACTATATATCTTATGAAGAATAAAGAAGTCGCATGGTTATGTAGTACTTAATCACAATCAACAGATGAAAACCATGCTTTATTTTTGGAATTGGCTCTCCATTCCTTCTACTCAACATACATACAACTCACCTCTCATCAACCCTTTTTCATCCTATGATATGTATTGTATATCACACCCCCACCCACAACAAAAGCGTAGATCATGGCCTCTTTTATACCAATGAACCGTACTATGATTTTTGCTACAAGAAAGGCACATAGCGACCACAATTAGTGTCAAACCCCAATGGTTCAATCTCGATTGCACACATGTGATGGTCTCCAAAGAAAAAGTGGACAACTATAGGTGGCAAAGAATTTACAATTTTCCAAAACAAGCGATGATGGTTGATAAGTTTCTATGATGAAAGGTTTTGGGCATGTCATCCCTTTAAACTATGCATTCAACATTAGTATCAAGAGAATTTAGGTGCATTATACAACATAATATGGGTGAGATGTGTCATGTGTGTAACACTTATAAATAATAAAAAAAGTTGAAGTACACTAGTGTAGATCCATCTTAACCCTAGATCTATTAAGCACTAAGAGGGATAAAAAAATGAAATGTAAAATTTCATGCACTTAAAAGATGAGGCTTAAGATGGATCTACGTTGTTGTCTTTTCACTTTTATGTTACGAATGTCAACTTTTATTTCATTTTTAATTTATTCAAATAATTTATTTTACAAGTTGTAAAGTGCACATGGATTTGGAATTAATATATTAAGTCGACTTTTAATGTAATTAATTTTATTTTATCATTATTAATGTATATGTTTTGGCACAATAATGAAAAAAGTTGTGTGTGTGTGTGTGTGTGCACATAGATAGATAGAGAGAGAGCCTAATGGTTAAGAACATGTGTTTCCTCTTAAGAGGTCATGAGTTCAAATCCAGAGGGGGATAGGGTATGTACACATTCATAGACTTTAACAGTCAAATCGATGTGCAGAGGGGATCTCTTGTCCCATAAACAAAGGGGTATCATACACGAATTTGGTGTTTGCCTTGGTTGTGACCTTAAAATTAGATTATTAATATTAATATTATTATTATTATTATAAACCAACACAAATGGGCCACCAAAGAGGGCGCCCGTCTCCCTTCGCATAGTTGTTTCTATTGTAAACTGCCCTCACTAGTCCAACTAAGCAAGGGAGTTCCTAATAAATAATTAGCATGATTTTTGTGTTAGGAAATTAACTAAAATAAAAAGCGAAACAACGCTTGTCAATCATAAATAAAGTAGCAAGTCTCATGTTGTTACTATAAAACAAAAATCACCCAATCTAATAAAAAGGGTGTCTTCTTGCTTAAATACAATGAATGGTCACTTCTCATGTCTAGTATTGTTCTCTTTCATTCTCTGTGTATTTTGTATTGTGCAACATTTTATTCTTATGTGCCAATCTATTCCGTTGTTGCATTTTAAATTTTTCATATAGAATCGTGGATCAATTGGTATCAGAGCCTAGATCCAAGCCAAATTTTGCTCAACCACGAAATTCATAAGATAGGCCATAAAAAAAAAAAAAAAAGCTAGACATCCTTCTCAGGACTTCCATTGTGCCCTCCTCAGGGTTTCCGATACATTCATATTTCACCATTCTCCAACATCCACTGACAGATCGACATTCGTGGTGAATGAAAATTATGCCACCGTGAAGAGATCCATCTACAGAGGATTTGGCATCCACTGCCATAGCTCCAATTCAGGATTTAATGATGGCTCTCCAAGAGATACTCCATCTACAACAACGTCAAGCTCCGACACCCATGCATCTTGATATTTGCTTCCAATTACCCAAGTTTGTGGGCCAAATGAATGGCTAAAATGTTGACTCTTGGCTTCGCAGTCTTTCCACATACTTTTGTACATGTCTTGAGATGATGGAAGACATGAAGCTTCATATTTTTGGTCTGAAACTCTAGGGAATTGCGCAGACATGGTGGGACACTCAATTGGAGACTTATTCATGGGTCATGGACAAAGGCACCCCGTTCGAGACACATATACCACACATACAATGTGGGATGGATTTTTCCGAGCTCTCAAAGAGCGCATTTACCCACCAAGATATAACCAGAACCTCCTCACCAGATGGTTGTATCTCCGACAACTCGCCAATCAGTCCATAGAGGGATACATCGACATCTTTTGCAAATTGTGCATCTAGCTCTGCATCACCGATCCAGAAGAGGTATTCATTGTCAATTTCAATTCTGTATTATTGTTAAACATCCGTCATGAATTCAATTTGTTTAAGAGTTCTTCCTTAGACAGGGCCTTTCTTTGGGCCTTGGCCATCGAGCGTAAAGTGGTTCCTTGAATCCGCTCACCCCAACATGGATATGACCCTTCTACTATTGGCCCTTCTTAGGTTACCCCTACCCCCACTTCCACACCTAGAACGACACCCTAGTGTACCATCCACAAGACTGAATCGCATGCTTCTGCTAACTATCGGGCACTTCAAAACCTTTGCCCCAACAAAACTCTTTTTGTAGAGGTCGCTCTGTCTGATTCCCTAACCCTCCTGAACTTGTTTCCCTAGAAAATACTACAAAAGTTGACCTATCTCTAATTATGATAACTGCCAATGAACACAACGCCTCTCATGTGCCCCTGTTAACCCACAATTTTCAAATTAATCAAGAATTGGCTACTCTCATCCTAGACAAGGGAAGCCAAAATAACCTCATTGCCCAGGACTTGGTCCAATGCCTACAACTCCCAATTACTCTGCACCTTGAACCATATCAACTCAGATGGGAATTGTTATAGCGAAAGTTGTAGGTTGGAAAATCCTGACCCAACCACAAAAGAAAGTGCTACAACTTGGGAATCCTACACCCAATGTCACCTCAATGTAGGTCCTGCACTTCAAGCGTGACTAGGTCACTCCAGGGAGGTGATCCCGGTGACCCTAGGGAAATGAGATGGGGATGGATGGAGATGGAAGTGGATCCCCTAGAGGTCAAATCTAAATGGAATGAAAAGTGGGAAGATATTCCTTGTAAGTCAAGTGATTGTTTCCCCAAAGGTATAGTACTTTTATGGATGATTGTACCTGCCTGAGACATAAGAAAAATCAACTTGCAATGATATATGCTAGTATGGATCATCAATTTATTCTTGTTGTCCCTAATTTGCAGCAGTAGATGACAATTTATATCAGCAAATAAAGCATCTAAATTATCATAGAAAGATCTAAACTAGTTAAGCAAATCAACACCAAGATTAGCAATGAACATAGGCTGAAAAATGACACTTAAGAGGCAAGAGAAGATGGTTGTTATAACATGTATATTTGTGCAGAAAATTGCAGCCTTGTGGCTATATCTTTAAGTCACTTATATCAACAAATTACACCATCAAACTATGCCAACAACCATCCCAAAAGATGGGCCCTAGTTAGTAGAGTAAATGAGCAAAATTTAGGAGCTAGTCTAGGGTTAGTTTAGGTGTTATAGTTAGTAGTTTGTCTAGGTTAGATTAGTCCTAATGGTTGTAGGTTAGGGTTTGTAACAATAATAAAAATAGTGGGAGAGAGGGGACTCCCTAGTAGGGGAATACTCCTCTCAATGACGCAAACCAAATCCAAGCAAGAGACCTTTCAAAAGATAAAAAATCATGTTTCCCAAGGCAATGATTTTATATCTCCAGTGCAAAAAAATGATGACTAGTGCCTTTACTGTTGGGTTAATGGAGTCAAAATAAATGAACTAGAGATGTTAATTCCTTGGGGGTATAAATCCTCTTACTTCCCAAGGCAAGTATCTCTAGTTAGGGTTTGAGAATGAGGGGTGTAAATCCTCTTACTTCCCCAAACAAACCCTTGCCACGTCAATGAACTTTAAGCAATAAATGATGGAGACTAGAGTGGGGGTGTAAATACTCTTACTTCCCACTTAGCTCCTAGCACAACAATATTTGACTTGAAAAAGGGATAGCATAAGAGTAAAAGACCATACCAAAATCAAGAAAGATGTTAAGATAATCCACCATGAAAGCTAGAAAGCATTCCTCCAAGGCAAGACCCTCACTTCTTCATTAACAATTAACAAGAGATATCCATAAACAAGTGCACAAGAGACAAATATAGCAAAGTGTAGTGAAAATTTCAGATCCAAGTCCTCTCACAAGAGGGAGAGTTATGTTTAAATGAGATCTTATGATCTCTTATTTATGCAAAATGTCACTAAGGTGACTTGTCCATAAATTAAGGGGTAAACCACAAGACTAGGGGTCAACAACCCTAATCTTGCCCCCTTTAACAAAGTAATATTAAACAATTCATTTAAAGTTTCACTTTTGCACAAATAAAACATTAATTTCACATGGACGTCTCCCCTTTAGGGGGCGTTTTGCCAGTTAGAAGAAGTCATTAGTGTTGGAGAATCATTGGTAGGCCTGCAAAGGACACATGTCAAGAATCTAGGCAATCTCCTCATGGTGAAGACCTCCTCCTCCTCAAAACTTCCATGTGTCAATGAGTGGCTACATTACCACCAAACCCTAGCCCCTAAAAGTGACGTCATGCCCTAGGAGGTGACGTTTTGCCTCTCCTAGGCAAGTCGTTTGGCATGTGAAGAATGGGCCAGATCCATCCAGTTGTCCTCTAGGTCTTCAATATTTCATCTCTATGATCTGGCATGTGAACCCTTGGCATCCAACATGTGGGCTTGCAACCCCATGGAATCCCGAGCTAGTCTTTTTCTCCCAAAATTTTCCACCAACTAGGTCCTGTAAAGACAAATGAGCACACCCTACAAGGATCTCAAGTCATAACATCATGATAAGTGAATTCAATCAATAAATGAGCCACCTAAGCATGTGCATCAAAGATCACTATATCAAACAATTAATTGCTTAAACACATTATGAGACATGTCAAGATTGAATATGGGAGGCTTGACGAGGTGTCCTATTGGGTAGATCTTGCCCTAGGTCAAGGAGAGTTACCAAGAGATCCCTCTCTAATCCATTTAAAGTGGATGAAGTTGATCCGTATTATTTTCGACACAAAATGAGAGAGGAGATATAATAAATAAATGTACAGAGATATCTAGGATATCCAATATTATAACAAAAATGTATCAGAGATGCAACCATAAACACAGATATACAGTAATACACAATTTTCTATTAATGAGCAAAAATGCACAAAGACTGTAAAATACGGAGTGAAAGACTCGCTAGAATGGTGGCAGCTTATCTCTGAGAAGAGATGTGACAACTACTTGCATATGTGGGAAGATGATCTTACAATGAGGCTCCAAAGACATTTTTATCATAAAGAAAATCTAAAACCCTAACCCAGAAAGATGAAAAGCCAATAGTTTTGTGGACCCCGTTTTGGGTAGTTTGGTGTATCAACTTCCCGGGGGCATAACTTTGGCATATGATCTCCGTTTGGGGTGCATGATAGCTCGTTCAAAAGGTATCATCGAGGAGATTCATTTTGGGGGCTCAATTAGAGCCTTTGCCTATCATGAGAAACTCGATCCTAAAAAACCTTCATTTATGCCCTCAAAATGGCCTCGAAAATTAAAAACTGCTAAAAATAGTAAATTACCAAAATTGCCAGAAAATTGTTTTGAGCCAGTTGGAAAAGGTGGGTGGCCACTGATATCCATGTGGATCAATCCTCCCTCCTTAGGAAACAATGGTCTCCATTGCGTTGAGTGTCCGACGGAGAGGGAAAAGAGTTTGTTGAATCTACATCTTGATGAGCTACTTGCCTTGTTGGAGAAGTTGTGTTGCTTAGTTTTTTGAAGGTTGTCACGAACCTATGGCTGGAAGGGTCGGACCTTTTTAACCAGTCTGGCTACATGAGATGTCTATGTGCAGAAGGAATATTTGTGCTTTATTGTAGTCTTTTCAACCTGCTTCTGTTGGATAGAAGGTGCTTGGGCCAAGGCTGTAGTGGTTGCAGTATCATTTTGCTCACCTTTTGAACGGATTGTGAAGAAGCTAAATTTTGTAGTATGAGATACTACCTTGCGGAACTATTTAGGTGGGACAGTAGTCAGAACCACCTCTGGTATCCTGTAGAGATGAACCCCCAAAGTAACAATGACACTACAGGGTCGAGACCCATAGATAGCATGGTGCTTCCACATATATGGTTGGCCCAAGACAACATCACAGACATTCAATGGGGAAACATCACATAATACCTCATCCTTGAAGGGCTATATGTCGTATGAAAATCGATACTGTTGGATGACACATAGATCTCATCCCCGACAAAGCCACCCGATGTTGTATGGTTGTGGGTGTGGTGTTGTCGACAATCTCAACTGTTTGATGACCTATGTCGAGATGAGGTTCTTCTGGCTTCCACTATCAACAATAAAATGCAGCGGGGTCCCCTTCACCCACATATATGAATGAAAAATGTGCTCCCCCTCTTTAGGATTTGTTGGTTCTTCTGGTTGAATTGTTGCGGTCGCGACAATAACAGTGGGGTCTATGTCGATGATCTATCTTCTGTCAGTATTTTCTGAATCAGATTCTGAGTCAGGGTTCGACTCCTTGTCTTTGATTTCAACCACCAATGATTGTTTTGAGCGACATTCATTGGTGTCATGCCAAGGGATTTTGTGGAAATCGCACCATTTTTCAGTGTCCTTCTTAGTCTTCCCGTGACCCTTCTTTTCCTATGGCTTGGAATGGTTTTCGGGAGACTGCTTGTTAGGGTCATCTTTATCATACTTTGGTTGTTGCGGATTTGTAGACCCGAACTCCTGTTTGTTCTGGTGCTTAAATTTCTGCTCGATTTTAACAACATATCAATAAGCAACACTGAGTGATGAGATGTCAAGAAAATCCATTTCAGTTTGGATGTATCTGTGTAGAGCCCCATGGTATTTTAGAACCAAATGTCGTTCAGAGACTTTGATACCCAACTTAGTGCGCAAGATATGGAAGGTATTGGTGAACTCTGGAACTTTTTGGCCCCTCTCTTGCTGTAGTGTGGTCCATCTCATATATTGTTCCTCATAGTTGCCAACAGGGTAATACTTTTCCTTTACTGCATCCACAAAAAAATCCCAAGTGGGATTGACCCCATATATTCTAGACTCTTTGGAATTTTTCTCCCAATAAGTTTCCCACCAATGTTTGACATGGGGGAGAGCTTTAAGGAGTGTGAAGGTGATCTTTTCCCTGTTAGAAAAATGGTGAACAAAGAAATAACCTTCTAACGGATTTAACCATTTGTCTAAGGCATTCACATCTATCTAACCTTCAAATAAGAGAATATCAAAATTAACCTATACCTTAAAGGGAGAGGTGCTTCAAAAGTGGTTGTTTGATGAAGATGCGCATGTTGCTATCGACATGTGTTGAAGGATATGGGAAAAATTCTCCATCATTTCATCCCTTTCTCGCGTGAGAGCTTGCTCAAGCAACAGATTGATAGAATCGTCTACTCTGTCGTTTTTATTTTCTTCCACCATGGAGGGTTTATTGGGCATGCAAGAGTGATTGTCTTCAAGAGAGACAAGCTCAAGACACAACTTGTTATAGTCGGACCTCGTCGGGGACATGTACTAAAAAAAAACGATCGAGCACAACCTGCTCTGATACCACTGATCCAGATTATTTTCGGCATGAAATGAGAGCAGAGATATAATAAAGAAATGTATAGAGATATCTCAGATATCCATCATTATAACAGAAATGTATCAGAGATGCAACCATAAACACAATTATATAGTAATACACAATTTTCTATTAATGAGCGAAAATGTACAAAGACTGTAAAATAGAGAGTGAAAGACTCAGTAGAATAGTGGAAGCTTATCTCTGAGAAGAGATGTGACAACTACTCGCATCTGTGGGAAGATGATCTTACAATGAGTCCCCAAAGCCTTTTTATCATAAAGAAAATCCAAAACCCTAACCCCAAAAGATGAAAAGCCAACAGTTTTGTGGACCCCGTTTTGGATAGTTTGGTGTATCAACTTCCTGGGGGCGTAACTTTGGCATACGATCTCCGTTTAGGGTGCACGATAGATCATTGGAAAGGTATCGTCGAGGAGATTCATTTTTGGGGCTCAATCAAAGCCTTCAAATAACATTAAGAAACTCGATCATGAAAACCCTTCATTTAGGCCCTCAAAATGGCCCCAGAAGTTAAAAACTGCTAAAAATAGTAAATTACCAAAATTGCCATAAAATTGTTTTGAGCCAGTTGGAAAAGGTGGGTGGCCACCAATATCCACCTCGATCAGAAGTGTTTGGGGTGAAGACTCAATGGGCATAGGTCTCATGACATACAAGGAGTTGTAGTGTCTCATTCAAGGGTGCCTTTATAGAGGGTGTGTGGTACCTTCGTCTACAATGCACTTTTTCCAAGCCCATTAATTGTCGTTCTTTTATTCTTTCATAATTTTAAGGAGAGGTTGAAGGTCATTGCCTTGGTGTGGTGACCAGATAATGGAAATGTCACCCACAAACACCTAGTGGAAATTGAGAAGGTTGGCTCATGATGAGAACCCTTTTTTCTCAGCCATGCAATTGAGAGCCATTACCCTGGTTTGGTGACCAGATGATGGCAATGTCATACCACTAGATATTCATGGACGTGATAGGTCGGCTCGTGATGAGACCTCCTATCCTTCAACTAACCCTTTTAGCATTCTTTATTATATTATGGGTCCCCTTTACTCAAAGATAAGCGTTTCACTACTTTCATGGGTGATCCTTGGGAGAAGCATCTGGAAGATTCATATAAGGATTTTATCTTTTACCCAACATCAATCCCTCTGGGCCTTCAGCCCCTTCTTCCCATATAATGAGGGATAACCTCTTCTCAGGTCAATACACCCTAAAATCCTAAGAGATAAGGAAATCGAGGGGAATAATGATGGAAAGTGGAAAGTGGTAAGTATGGTTGAGAATGGTACGATGGATATTTAAGGTAGTTCCTAGTAGTAAACCCATCCCTAAAGAAAACCACTTAATAGGGAATAATGTCAACCATCAAGGTGAAGTAGGGCAAAGGCATAATGTCCAAGTATATATCATGAAATCTAGAGCAATCTAATATACAACATACTCAATTGGCTTAAATATTGAAATGTTGCTCACCATAATACTGACTTGTACCTCATGGAGCAAGGCCCACTGCCTACCGGAAGCCAGCTGATGTGGTGGATGCCATCTGGAAATCCGTGACCATCTGTGGTGGTGAGAGGGGTTTCCATCTGTGCAAAAGGGTATTGTTGGTCATGTAGTCTCTCGACACTCCATATCTACAACCAAGGGGCCTCGAGACATAATCTCCTTAGTTATCCACAAAACGGGGATAACATTTGGATCCTACTTGGGGACATGTGCTCGTCGTAGAGTGCATGAGAACCACATCATCTCCTAGTAGACCTGTGCCTGGAAGGAAACATCAAATTGTCAAGTGCAGGATGACCTACTCATCCTTGTTCGCATATGATCATAATCAAAACAAACTAAGCTAGAAAAATAAAATTTTGACATTTTTTCAAAAATTTCTAAGCTAAGCATGAAATCAATATGCAAGTAGAGAAAAATGAAAATGAAATGTATCTAAACTAATATGAACAACCAAGATGCAAATGCAGGGAATCAAAATGACTTACCTACTTACCTGGGGCATGGGCCCTTAAGAAGTCATGTGACCTAGATGTGAGGTTGGAGAAGAGATCCATCTACTGGTAGTGGAATCTTCCTCTTGTCTAAAGTTGTCAGATAATACCTCTCTTTGTCAGACTTATTCATGATGATGTAAGGGCCAAGCCATGAATTGTTGTTTTTTTGGTCATATCTAGGCTTGTCCGTTCTTTTGTCCCACATGATCACAAAACTTCCTTCATTGAAATCGATGCAAGGTGTATTCTCATCGTATGGAAGCTCTATGTGGATTGTCTCTTTGATGATTTCTTCATGTTTCTCATCTTCTTCTTGCATAATATGAATAGACTCTAGCTCCTTGCCATGGTATTTTGAAGTCTTCTTCTTGTCTGTCCATGGGAGAAACATCTCTATGGAATATTCCTGCATGAAGGGTAACTCAGATGGATCATACTCAATAACTTATGGAGGCATATCATAGTAGTGTTCATTGATATAATTAGGGCCCCTCGGATCCATCACATGTGTATATTTATTTTCTCTATTATGTAATATCTCATACGTGCCATCGCCCATGGGAATATATGCATGGGTAAGGTTCATGCTAAGGAAACCTCTGAGGGATGACGACCATGTACTCGTCAAGAGCATCCCCTAGGCATCTGGAATATCGATCACCAATATTTCCATGAGGACACTGATATGTGAATAATCTTCCAAAAATACCTCATTGTCTTCACACATGCCCAAGACCTTGACTCTTCTTGAATCAATACCACAAACATTTCCATAAGGTCGGGTTGTCTCCAAACCAATTTGTTTCATCACCTTCAATAACATGACATTTGTTCAGGCCCCTAAATCAAGCATGCAGTTTTCAAGTGGAGGGAATTCATGCTTAATGAAAGATAGAAAAGAGGGTTTTTGTCCTTTGGTAGATCGAGATACATAGTGTTCAAAATCATGGGAGGGTCCTCCTTCTCGGTTGGAACCTGTAAGGATTTCAAAACTTCCCTTTTCACATAAGGGACCTTGCACATTTCTTCCACTGGGACCGTCATATTCAATTTCCCAAACATTCTTGCAACATCTATATTTAAAGAAATATCATCTATAGGAGTTGACTTAGGAAGCAACTCACATACCGATGGTGGACCACCTTTTCTGCTGAGGGAAGAGGAGTATCATGCTGTGAAAAAGGGGCTGAAGCATTTTTTCTTCTTGTGTAGGTCACCATTTACCTCCTCCTTAATTCGTTCTTTTGATCATCTGTCAATTTGTTTAAGGTCTGGAGTCTCCCCTCTCTTTCTCTTATTCTTCTGGCTTCATTGATTTGTTCTTGGGTAACCTGTTCATCGTCAAAATTACAAATCATGAAGTTTATATTGTCAGGATAATCTTCATCTTGTCGGGGGAACTCATCTTCTGTGTGGGGTTCTTGGCATGGGAGACGCCAAGCTTCTATATCAACTTTCCCAACATGTTTCAAAGTATCCGGGGCCTTTGCCTCTTGTTGAGGTCTTGGTTTCCAACCAGTGGCATATCTATGTTGTCTGGAAAATTGAGGTCTAGGATCAGGTTGATTTCTTTTCACTGTAGTCATACGCTTCATAAGTTGATTCTGCACCTGAACAAACTGAGTATTGATTTGGTCTATCTTCTGAGTCAAGAGAATAATCAGATTAGGAATGTTGTTGTTGGAAACCTTCATCCTTGCTTTTTTCTTGGTACGAGGGTATTGAATTGGTTCTATTTTTGAATCACAAAGATTCTCTTAATGTCGATACTGAACTCTTTATCCTCTGCCAATGATGTGGGATTTTTATATTTGAGAATGTATCAGAACTGTCCTGCAAAATCATTCATCTAAAGGAGACGAACTGATGATGTTGTAGGATGGTAATTTGTTGGAATTTGATTGTACAACCTGCCAAATATGGAAATGAATTCCTTTACTGTTTCATTCTCCTTTTTCTTTATTTGATTGAATTAAGTCCCAAGTGTCCCACCATCTACCTTTTTCAATCATATTCTCTTGAATAAGTTGGAAAAGGCATCATAGGACGTGATATGATTATCAGGGAGTCCTCTGAAACAATCAATGGCTTCTTCAGTCAATGATGAAGCAAATAACCTCATGGACACATATTCATGATCAATACCTGCATTGTCCATGTCCCGGCCCATGCCATAAATGTGGTCTTCATTAGTTATCACATAGTTTCCTGGGAACTTTGGAAACCACTTGTTGACTTTTGTTGGCATTTTGTTAGGGTAACCTTGGATATTAGCCATGTTAAGGGGTTTGTAGAGGTCCCTTTCCCAAGGGCGATACATTGGAACAAGAGGGAGGGTATTATGGAAAAGGGTTTTAGCAACGAGAGACTTGAGAGGAGGCCTTCTTTGGTAAACCTTAGAAGGCTTGAACCTCCCAAGGGGAAAAGGTTTAGGGAAAGAAGGATTCTGGGAAGGTGGAGTCGCGAAATGAGTTTCAAGATGAGCTCATAAAAGAAAATGGAAAGGGAACGTCCCTTAGGTGGAGTCACGAGGCAAGCTAAGGGAAAGGCTTTGGGGTAGCTTACCAAAGTGTTGTTAGGGTACGAAGAAGATTCAAAATCTTCCTTGGCAACAACGCCAAAATGTTATAGCGCAACTTGTAGGTTGGGAATATCTCAACCCAGCCACGAAAGCAAGTGCTACAACTTGGGAATCCTACACCCAATGTCACCTCAATCTAGGTCTTGCACTTCAAGGGTGACTATGTCACTCTAGGGAGGCGATCCCAATGACCTCAGGGGAAATGAGATGGGGATGGATGGAGATGGAAGTGGAGCCCCTAGAGGTCAAATGTAAATGGAATGAAAATTGGGAAGAGATGCCTTGTAAGTCAAGTGATTATTGCCCCAAAGCTATAGTATTTTTCTGGATGATTGTACCTGCCCAGACACAAGAAAATCCAACTTGCAATGATATATGTTAGTATGGATCAACAAGTTAAGCTTGTTATCCCTAATTTGAAGCAATATATGATCGTTTATATAAACAAATAAAACATCTAAATTAGCATACAAAGATCTAAACTAGTTAAACAAATCAATACCAAGATTAGCAATGAATATAGGTTGAAAAATGGCACTTAAGAGGCAAGAGCAGATGGATGTTATAACATGTAAATTTCTGCAGACAATTGTAGCCTTATGGCTGTAGATTTTAGTCACTTATATCAACAAATTACACCATCAAAAAATGCCAACAATCAACCCAAAATATGTGCCCTAGTTAGTAGAGTAAATGAGCAAAATTTAGAAGCTAGTCTAGGGTTAGTTTAGGAGTTATAGTTAATAGTTTGTCTAGGTTAGATCAGCCATAATGGTCGTAGGTTAGGGTTTGTAACATCAAGAAAAACAGTGGGAGAGAGGGGACGCCCTAATAGGGGTAGACTCCTCTCAATGAGGCAAACCAACTCCAAGCAAGATACCTTTCAAAAGATGAAAAATCACCTTTCCCAAGGCAATGATTTTTTATCTCCAATGCAAAAAAATGATGTCTAGTGCCTTTACTATTGGGTTAATGGAGTCAAAATAAATGAACTAGAGATGTTAATTCCTTGGGGGTGTAAATCCTCTTACTTCCCAAGGCAAGTATCTCTTGTTAGGGTTTGAGAATGAGGGGTGTAAATCTTCTTACTTCCCCAAACAAATCCTTGCAACATCAATGAACTTTAAGCAATAAATGATGGAGACTACAATGGGGGTGTAAATACTCTTACTTCCCACTTAGATATTAGCACAACAATCCTTAACTTGAAAAAGTGATAGCATAAGAGTAAAAGGCCATACCAAAATAAGAAAGATGCTAAGATAATCCACCATTAAAGCTAGAAAGCATTCCTCCAAGGCTAGCGCCTCACTCCTCCATCAACCATTCACAAGAGATATCCATAAACAAGTGCACAAGAGACAAATATAGGCAAGTGTAGCAGAAATTTCAGATCCAATTCCTCTCACAAGAGGGAGAGTTATGTTTAAATGAGATCTTATGATCTCTTATTTATACAAAATGTCACTAAGGTGACTTGTCCATAAATCAAGGGGTAAACGAAAAGACTAGGGGTCAAAAACCCTAATCTTTCCCCCTTTAACAAAGTAATATTAAACAATTCATTTAAAGTTTCACTTTTTCACAAATAAAACCCTAATTTCACATGGACGTCTCCCCTTTAGGGGACGTTTTTCCACTTAGAAGAAGTCATTGGTGTTGGAGAAGCATTGGTAGGCCTCTAAAGGCCACATGTCAAGCATCTAGGCAATATCCTCATGGTTAAGACCTCCTCCTCCTCAAAAAATCCATGTTTCAATGAGTGGCTACATCACCACCAAACCCTAGCCCCCAAAAGCGACGTCATGCCCTAGAAGGTGACGTTTTTCCTCTCCTAGGCAAGTCGTTTGGCATCTGAAGCATGGGATAGCTCCATCCAACTCTCCTCTAGGTCTTCAATATTTCATCTCTATGATCTGGCATGTGGACCCTTGACATCCAACCCGTGGTCTTGCAGCCCCATGGAAGCCCAAGCTAGGCTTGTTCTCCCAATATTGTCCACCAACTAGGTCCTGCAAAGACAAATGAGCACATCCTCCAAGGATCTCAAGTCACAACATAATGATAAGTAAATCCAATCAAGAAATAAGCCACCTAATCATGTGCATCAAATATCACTATATCAAACAATTAATTGCTCAAAGACACTATGCGACTTGTCAAGTTTGAATATGGGAGGGTTGACGAGGTGTCCTATTGGGTAGATCTTGCCCTAGGTCAAGGAGAGTTTCCAAGAGATCCCTCTCTAAGCCATGTAAAGTGCATGAAGTGGTTGGGGTCAAGACTCAATGGGCATAGGGATCATGACATATAAGGGGTTGTAGTGTCTCATTCATGGGTGACTTTGTAGAGGGTGTCTGGTACCTTCATTCGCAAATGCACTTTTTCCAAGCCCATTAATTGTTGTTCTTTTATTCTTTCATAATTTTGAGAGGTTGAAGGTCATTGCCCTGACATGGTGACCAGATAAAGGCAATGTCACCCACAAACACCTAGTGGAAATGAGAAGGTTGGCTCATGATAAGACCCCCTTTCTCTCAGCCATGCAACTGAGAGCCATTACCTTGGTTTGGTGACCAGATGATGGCAATGTCATACCATTGGATATTCATGGACATGATAGGTTAGCCTGTTATTAGACCTCCTATCCTTCAACTAACCCTTTAAGCCTTCTTTATTATATCGTGGGTCCCCTTTACTCAAAGATAAGTGTTTCATTTATTTCTTGGGTGATCTATTGGCAAAGCATCCAGAAGGTTCATATAAAGATTTTATCTTTTACCCAACATCAATTCCTCTGGGTTGTCAACCCCTTCTTCCCATAGAATGAGGGACAACCCCTTCTCGAGTCAATACACCCTAAAATACAAGAGATAAGGAAATGGAGGGGAATAATGATGGAAAGTGGTAAGTATGGTCGAGAATGATACGATGGCTCTTTAAGGGAGTTCCTAGTAGCAAACCCATCCCCAAGGAAAACCACTTAATAGGGAACAATGTCAACCACCAAGGTGAAGCAGGGAAAAATGCATAATGTCCAAGCATATATCATGAAATCGAGAGCAATATAAGATAGAACATACTCAATTGGCTTAAATATTGAAATGATGCTCATCATAATACTGACTTGTAACTCATGAAGCAAGGTCCACTGCCTTCCAGAAGCTAGTTGATGTGGTGGATGCCATCTGGAAATCTGTGACCATATGTGGTGGTGAGAGGGGTTTACATCTGTGAAAAAGGGTATTGTTGGTCATGTAGTCTCTCATCACTCCATATCTACAACTTGAGGGCCTCGAGACATAATCTCCTTAGTTATCCACAAAATGGGGATAACAGGTACAAATGGAAGGCCCATGCCTCACTGTCTCTCGGTTTTGTGCGGTGACCTTTGTTGTTGGCCCTTTCTGGGATACTATGGTGCATGATGTTTCTCCTTTAGATTGTGTTGATCAGTTACTTGGACTCCCCTACCAACATGCCCATAACTCTATTTATCATGTTAAATTCCATAAATACCACCTGCAACATGAGGGACGCACCTATGTTCTCACCTCCTCTACCTCTCACTCCACACAACCTATGACCGGACAAGTAGTCATTAAGCAAGTGAATCTTAACAAACATGCTTCCTTATGTTTGGTTCACTCCATTAAACCAGACCATCTACCCAACCCAACACCTCGGGACATGGCTTTCCCGCTCCTAGAAGTTGTCAATTTCTTTCCCCAACCCATAGAACTACCCCCGTGTTGCTCTATTGAGCACACCATTGATCTCATTCCAGAAGCCTCTTCTTCTCCACCTTCATCTTCGCCTCATGCATCTCCAACATTTCTTATTCCAAAACAAGTTTTTGTTCCAGTAGTCTCCACTAGTAGGTTATGTACTCCAACACAAGTGCCAACATATTATAACACTTTTCTTGGTAGCTCCTCTTTTTCCCAACAGATTATTGAGAAATCTTAATCCAAACATAATTCTTACAAATGAAATATAGCAGGGAAAAATCATTTGCAGAGGCATCCCTTCTTAGTTGGAGCAGTTGATAAGACACGGTGTATTGGACGCACCCGTTTTTCTTCCATGGAGCTTGTATTTAAGGGAAATGTTGACGCAGATAATGAAGCGTTGGTTGATCAGTATCGAGTGGGGTCTGCACATCAACAACAATAAAAACACTCAGCATAGTGTTATACCCACACTTTTTCTCAATTCCATCTTCAGGTAGCCGCTGCATTACCAACTACACTAGAGTGTTCAAAACATAGGCCTCATAAAATTCACACGCCATTGTTCTTTCACCCAGAAGCTCGTGTATGGCTCTTGTAGGAGAAGCACCAATTCAGAGGAAAACATCATCAATTGCACCCACTCAAAGATGATCTCAACATAGTTCGAGAAATCATTGGAGAGAATGCAATGCAAATTTCCTCATTTGTTAGCGGAAGTGGGGATGCTTCCAGATCTAAACAAGGAGGAATTAGGCCACCAAAGAGGGCGCCCATGATCCATATTTGTGAGCGGAATGAAATGAAGCACAAATATGTAACACTAACACATATATATAGAGGACAATAACATAGATGCAATGGAACTTAACTTCTATTGAACAAGAAATCTACTGAAACTGTAAAATGCAAAATGAAAACAATCTTGCTCGAATGGTGGTAACTAATCTATGAGAAGAGATGTGGCTGCTAAGTGCATTCATATGATCACATTACAATGAGGCCTCGAGACATTTTTATCATTAAGAATTAAACATAAAACCCTAGACATAAAAAAACCTAACACTAGGAGATGAAGCACCAAAAGTCATGTGGGCCCCGTTGGGTTAGTCGGTACATCAACTTCCCGGGGTTGTAACTTTTGCAAACGATCTATTCTTTAGGCACACGATAGCTCGTTGGAAAGGTTTATTTGAGGACTACATACTATTCCATCACACTCTACTTTCAAGAAAAATGTGACTGTGGTAGACCCAAAAAACGTTGTTTAGGGCCTCAAAACGACCCCAGAAGTTTAGGACCCGAAAAGCTAAAAAAAACGGCAAGATAAAAATTGTAAATTCCAAGATGAAAGTTGTATGTGAGACAAATAGAGGAGGTGGGTGGCCACTGATATCCACATGTATCAATCCTCCCTCCTTAGGAAGCAATGTTCTCCATTGCGTTGAGTTCCCCCATCAGATGAGGAAACTTTTGTTGAATTTGGCCCCGGGTGAGCCACTTGCCTTGGTGCAGGAGATGCCCCACTTTGACAACCCAATAAAGCTTAATATTTTTTTGGCAAGTTCCCTTGACCTATGTGTCCACGATTTGATCAGTCGATGCTCGTTCCATGCAGTTAGGGTTGAGATTTATTGGTGTCAATTGTTCTGTTATCTCTGAGGTGTCCAATAAGGGTGGAAAGTATGGACGAAGGAGTTCCACATTAAACATTGGGTGTAAGCAAAGGAAGGGAGGAATGTTGAGCTCAAAAGCATTGTCACCGACAACCTTGGTGTGTGATGTCCCTTTCCATTTGATGACTCAATAGGGATCGAATGAGTAGTCTACCAGTTCTCGTATACCAGTTCTTGTAGACTATAGTCAAGCATAGAGGGGAACAATTTCTCTAATTAATGTCATTTCATCAAAGTCTAACCAAAAGTGACATTAAAAGGGGGAAAATGACTAAGAGGTAAAGTGAACATCTAATTATACTAGAAAGGGGGTTCAAAGTGAATTAAGTGAATTATTAATCATAACTTTAGAAAAAGTCACTTAAGTTATGCATGCAAACATAGAATTAGATGGAGGAGGGATAAAAGGGATGAGTTCGACCTAATTCCTCATTATTGACGATTATTGAGTTTAGAAACAAGTTCCAAAGTAGAGAAGTCGACCTCCATTGTTTTGTGGGTTTCTGGAGGAAACAACCACCACATATTGGTTTCAATGTTGAGAGACATACCCTAGCCATCGGGAGGACCACATAAGTTCTTCATCAGTATTCATTAGTAGTATATAGATCTAGAGCATCCAGGGTGCACTTCAGTAGGGTGAGGGTGTGAGGGTTTGAGAGGCATTGCGAGTTATCTAGGCCCGACCAAGGTACATTCAGTAGATTCCTTCCGACCGATTAGAGGAGGAACCAAGGCGCTCCTTTTGAGATAGTTATTGAGCCATTCTGACCAGGGAACAATCCAGGGCGCATTTCCCAGCCAAAAAGTGCAAAGCACTTGAGGAGATACAGTTGGGGTTCCAGAGGGATCACCAGACTGGATCAGATAAATCCCTTCTGACCTAGTTCAGATGAGACTAGGCTGCACACATTGAGCCAGTCAGATCTAGATTCTGATGGTCGGATAGACTAGGGTGCACTAGTTGGGCTTAGGAGGTTCGCAACCCCCAAGGGAGTCTAGTCGGGGTTCATACAGATCAACATAGAGCGGATATTCAGGCCGACATTCATTGTAAGGTTATTTGGGGCCAAGAAGACTCAGTCGAGATAGTTTCAAAGCATATCCAAGGAGTTTAGCCACCAGAGCGAATATTCCAGTCTCATGCAACAATTGTCGTGGGTGTTTTTGGGTGCATGTAGTAGATCAAAGTTTGCATGGAGTAGATATTCAGTCTCGTCCGTGGATCTACCTACCTCCATCCTTCCGAGTATTTTGTCTAGCATTTTTCTTTGTATTCTAGCTAAGATCCCTCTTTTCATGATCTAGTTGAGGTTATTTCATTTAATTTCACGCATGCAATATTGTAATTCTGATTATTTTGCTTAATAGAAGTTATTTAGTTGTTATTTGCTGCAAATCCATTGCATGAATGTTATAAACCTATAAACACACAAAAAAATGGAGTAAGAAACCTTCACAGAACCCATTCAGAAACCCAGGGTAGTATATCTGCAAGACAAGTCAATAGGGTTAGTAGCAGATATCCAGATCCAGGGATTTGGGATATTTTATTGGTATAAGAGCCTTCTTCCTGCTAACCTGTGAAGAAGCGCTATCTCATGATCCCATTATTTCAAGAACAAGTGAATCATACCGAGAGGGCCGAGGTCACATCGGGGATGAGTACATCAGTACCATAGGGTTCATAATAGAGAAGGAAGGGACAATAACATGAGGGACTACACTCCCTTCCACACTCAGTCAGATACAGAGCTAGAGGCATAGGACATAGGCAGGGATCATATCAGTTCCGAGACAAAGGTCGAATTAGAAAATACTATGGGTGACATGCATGAGACACCATAGGGCAAGAGGAAAGACCCCAAGATGCTGCATAATAGTACCCAAGACATATTAAATGACCTATCCAGAGGGCAACGAGACAAGATGAACACCATAGCACAGATGGCCATAAACACTCATATGGTCCAAAATAGTGTGGGAACAATGGGTGGAAATGTAGTAGGTGGAGCGAGTGGTTTAGGAGGACACTAGGGAGGTGGTTCCAATGTTTCGAGGGGGTTCCAAGGTGGAGCGAGTGGACATTAGTCCCCCATTCGTACCTTTACATCATCTAGGAGGATTCCGCGACCTTTATATCCTCAGTTTTAGGGGGACAGAAGTTGTGACAACCAGGGAAGCCGGTGGGATAGCCAGGATAGGGGCAGACAGGACCACGAGACCCTTTTGCAGAGTATAGATGAGACTACTTGGCATTGGGGCCAGAGTTCCATGCAGACATGAGTTTGATAGACTATTATTCGATAAGGTATCAGAAAATTCCTAGGGAGGCACAACGGGTAACATGCAGACCCAAAACATGGACTTTGTCAGGAAGGTGGGGAAGTTGAATATTCATACTTTCGACAGTTTGTCTCGATGTTCATCTCAAACATGGGTACAGAAGCTTGACACATATTTCAAGCTTAACGCGATGATGGAGTCAAAAGCTATCATCTTTCCTACATTACACTTGGAGGGGGAGGCCCATGAGTGGTGGTATCATGGGCTGGTGACCTTGGGGTAATAACCGCATGACATCTTATTTGGAGTTCACCGAGCGGTTGATGGAGAGGTTTTATTTGTGGGATCCAAAACTCCAATTTAGAGGTTTTATATGGCTGAGACATACCGAGTCAGTTGAAGCATTCATCACAGAGTTCCAACGGAAGGCAGTGGAAGTATCTGATATATCCGAGTACAGGTTGGTGATGTTGTTCACCAAGGAATTGACGAAGCCATTAAGGGGTTCGGTTAATGCATTTAAGCCTCATACCCTACAAGAGGCCATATTGCATGCTAAAGACATGGGGCACTCAGTGCAGAAACACAAGACCCTCACCAAACCCTTTGTACCAGAGAGAGAGAAGGATTAGAAGAATCCTCAGAGGGATTGGAAAGGAAAACCTGAGTTGGATGATGATACTAGGAGGGAGTTGATGAGAAAGAAGCTCTGCTTCTCTCGCAGAGACCCGTGGGTCCCATGCCATAGATGCATGGACAAGGGAAATATCAACTACATTGAGGTGAAGTCATACAACGAGGAGGAGGATATCATATCAACAATAGGCAGTGACTTAGAGGAGGAGCACGCAGAGGAGCTATAGCGGCCTCCAAAGAAACCCCATCCACAGGTAGAACCACCATCGGGGGAAGACAAAACCTCATAGGATTGTGAAAGGGGGTACCATAGAAACCCTCTCAGGAGTACCTAGGTATAACACTATCAGACTCAAATGGATCATACAGGGACAACACATCACAACATTGGTAGATAGTGGGGCAAGCCATAACTTCATAGATGCATCCTTAGTAGCCTAGAGGGGGTTACACACTGAGGAGTTTGAGGGGTTTACAATAGTTGTGGTAGATGGGTATACCATGACATGCTTGGATATGGTTCCAGACCTAGAGGTCAATCTAGGTAACTACATAGTGACAAATATATTCTATGTAGTTGACTTATCAGACACAGATGCAGTACTGGGCGTTTAATGGTTATATTCACCGGGAGAGATTGGAGTAAACTACAAGACCTTTAATATGAGTTTCTGGGACACCAATGGGTCGAGGGTAGTTTTGAGGGGCATGTCTACAAGAGCACCCTAGGCAGTGTCAACAAAGAGGATGGAGAGGATCTTCTGACATGATGATGTAGCATATGTTGTCGAGTACTTGATTACCACCAAGAGAGATTCAGATGGAAAAGAGCAGTATCATCCAAAGATTGGGGCAATCTGAGTTAGTATGAGCCAATATTTGGACCGATACCACTAGGGAGACCATTAGACAAAGGATTTGAGCACACTATTGAGTTAGAGGTGGGGGAAACATTAGTGATCACCGCACCTTAAAACACCCTAAAAAAATTCAAGGATGAGATTGAGAAGGCAATCAAGGAATTGTTTGCGATGGGGAACATCAATCCCAACATGAGTCCTTTCGCTTCTTCAGTAGTATTGGTACTGAAGAAGGATGACACACTAAGGATGTGCATAGATTATTGGCCCCTTAACAAGAAGAATATCAAGAACATGTACCCCATCCCACGCATATATGAGTTGATGGATGAGATACATGGGTCAATATTCTTCACCAAAATAGATCTACGGTCAGGTTACCATCATATCAACATCAGATAGTAGGACATAGAGAAGACAAATTTCTGATGCCATTTTGGGCACTTTGAGTTCATTTTCATGCCTTTCAAGTTGACCAATGCACCAACCACATTCTAGTCTTGCATAAATCACATCTTCAGAGGAAAGCTGCGGAAGTACCCTTTGGTATTCTTCGACGACATATTGATATACAATGGGATGTGGGATGAACACTTGGCACACTTGGAGGAGGTCTTGGGCATTATGTAAGCACAATCATTATATGCCAAGGAGTCCAAGTGCAAGTTTGGTATGAGAGAACTCATGTACTTGGGGCACATCATTAGCGAGCAGGGAGTACATGTGCATCATGAGAAGATTAGGGCCATTATGGATTGGCCAACACCCAAGAACCTCATAGAGATGAATAATTCTTTGGGTTGTATAGTTCCTACATGAGGTTCGTTACGAGATTTTCGCAGTTGGGAGCGCCACTCATTGATCTGACAAATAAGGGTTCTTTTCAGTGGACCGAGCAGTCACAATGCACTTCCGAGCGAATAAAGGAGGATATGAGCACATGCCATGTTCTATCCCTACTAGATTTTTCACCACGATTTGTCATGGAGTGCAATGCATTAGGACTGGGGATTGGAGTAGTTCTTATGCAGGGAGGTCACCCCATTGTTTTTTAGACCAGGAAGCTCAATGAGTCAGAGAGGCTCTACTCTATATAAAATAAGAAGATGCTAGACATCATGCATGCATTAAACCAAATTTAGGCAGTATTTGGTGGGCATCAGATTTGCGGTAAAGACTGATCACAACAGTCTAAAGTATTTCCTGGATTAGAAAGACCTTAGCTAGAGACAACATAAATGGGTCTCTAGGATTCAAGCCTCTGAATTTGACTTTGAGTATGTTAAAGGTAAAAGGAATTTCGTAGCATATGCCTTATCTAGGAGGCCAACGGGTTGTTCGATGATTGATATTTGCACAGACTGGAAGGCACATTTGCTAGTAGAGTAGTCCAAGAACAGACTTGCATGTGAGGTAATGGATGGGTAGGCGGTGGATGATAGATACTGGGTATAGGACGACAACATTTTCTACAAGGAACGTATCTAATTAGTTCTAGAATCTGGCTTGAAAGGAAAGGTTTTGAAATCCTGTCACAACTCACCCACAGTCGGACATCGGGGGTTCTTCAAGACATACATGCAGATCAAGGAGAGAATCTTGTGGAAGGGTCTCAAGGATGATGTGCTGAGACACATCCGAGATTGTGCGACTTGTCAACAGAACAAGTCTGAGCAGACACACCCAACTAGGTTACTTCAACCTTTACCCATTCTAGAGCAGAAGTGGGAGAATATATCCATGGATTTTATTATAGGACTTCCTTCATTGCAGGGAAGGGACTATATTTTTGTGGTGGTCGACAGACTGACCAAGTTTTCACATTTCTTTGCCATACCCACAGACTACAAGGACATCCAGGTAGCAGAGTTTTTTTTCAGGCAGGTCTTCAGGCTACATAGCCTACCTAGGTCGATAATCAGTGACAAGGACAGGCGCTTCATCAACGTATTTTAGCTACGAGTACCAACTACCACCCCTGGACAGATGGAAACACATAGATCGTCAAAAAATGGGTGGAGGGGTATCTGAGGAATTATGTAGGAGGGAAGCAACAGACATGGGTGAGATGTTTGCACATTAGTGAGTATTGTTACAACACGACATATCATATGTCCATCAAGATCTTATCATTCAGAGCTTTATACAAATATGGCGCTCCTTCCTTTGTGGAGACAATGTTTGGGGATAATAGGGCCCCAAGCGCTAAGGATTGGATGGAGGAGAGTAAGAGGGTCCTACGGGTAGTAAAAGAGAATCTGCAGGCATCATAGAACCAATAGAAGATATATGCAAATAGACAGAGGATAGAGCACAATTTCTAGGTGGTGGACTTGGTTTTTCTACGATTACAGTCGTACCGACAATCTTCGTTGAAGAAGAGAGGAGCAGAGAAATTGAAACCTAGGTTCTACAGGCCATACAGGGTCATCGGGAGAGTGGGAAAAGTGGCCTATGAGCTAGAGCTACCATGTAGTGTCCCCAAGGTCGAGCCCCATTGCAGGTGTTGAGAAAACACCAGTTGTATGCAAAATTGAGCAAGTGCTCATTTTATCAAAGGCAGATCCATTACTTGGAACATATTGTTTCAAAAGAGGGGATCACTGTGGATCCTGAAAAAGTTGAGGCCATCCGAGAATGGTCAACGCCAAGGAATGTGGCAGAAGTTAGATATTTTATGGGTCTGGCAGGCTACTACAGAAGGTTTATAGCCGGATTCTCAAAGATAGCTCACCCTATCACTTTCTTGCAAAGGAAGGAGAAGAAGTTCCAGTGGACTGAAGAATGTGAGAGCAACTTCCAACGATTGAAGTAACTGCTAACTAGTGCTCCAATCTTGAAGATTGCAAATCCAAATAAGGATTACGTAGTGTGCACAGATGCATGTAAGGACCGGCTGGGAGGAGTACTCAGCCAAGAGGGATTTGTAATTTGTTATGAGTCCCGAAAGATGAAAGAGCATGAAAGGAATTATGCCACTCACGATTTAGAGCTAGCAACAATCGTCCACGCCTTGAGGAAATGGAGACATTACCTCATGGGCAAAATATTCGAGTTGAGAATAGACCATAACGGTCTAAAGTATTTATTTGATCAACCAACTTTAAATGCCAGGCAAATCAGATGGCTGGAGTTTCTGTGCGAATATGACTTTGATATCAAGCATATCAAAGGGAAAGAAAATAAGGCGGTTGATGCACTCAACATAAAAGTGCACGAATTACATGCTACAACCATTAGCATGTACAGGACTGAGATTAAAGACAGACTTTTGGAAGCTGCAAATGTTGATTTGTAGTACATAGGTTTAGTAGCAAAGCTACAACAACGTGAGAGACCACAGACCAAGGAAAGTTACACCTTGGGAACTGATGGCTTACTTCTGTATAAAAACAGAGTGTATGTACCCAATGTCTAAGAATTGAAGCTGGAAATTCTAAAAGAAATGCATAA
>ML781448.1:1347559-1357795 GCA_009831015.1 Picea engelmannii
CGGAATCGAGCCATAGAGCTTGTAAAGGTCCAGTGGACCTGGTACGGACCTGAGGATGCGACATGGGAGCATGAAGAGGTTATGCGGGCAGAGTACCTACATCTTTTTGAAAATTTTGAAAGGCTTGCAGAGACAGTGTAAGTTGCACTGAGGACAGTGCAAAAATAAGGGGATGGGCATTGTAGTGTCCCCAAGGCCGAGCCCCGTTGCAAACCATGTTCTGAAAGAAATTGTAATTATGTTTTATAGGTTGGTGAGCCAAGTTTTTATAAGCTGGTGGCTTATGTGTTTGTTAGGCCAGGGAGCCTAAGGGTTGGAGGCCAAGGGACTGATTTTGTACCTAAATGTATGCAACACATTAATAAAATATTAACACCGCCATGGGCAGACTGACCACGATGAACGAGTGAAGGGGGACTAGGCATCCATAGAGAGGGCAAGGAATTAGGGGCTAGAAGGTGGGAAACGGGGCTAAGTGTTGAGCCTAGGGGCTAAGCCTAGGGGCTAAGCCTACGGGGATTAAGCCTTGGGAATAATATTTTAATATTATTCCAAAAAGACATGTGCATTTTATGTTTTATCCTAAGTTCCTGGAAAGGGGAGGATGTACAAGGGTGATGCATGCTGGTGGAACGCATGCAGTTCCATGGGTGACAAGTGTCAAGCCTGACGCATGCGAATAAAACGTCCAGGATGAGCCATGAGAAGGGTTCCTCCTCCATGCTACCCGATTGCCTGAACAAGTATGGAGCCCTGGATAGTACGACCGACCCGACCCCTGCAGAGAAATCCTCGTGCATTCCTGAGAGTTGAAAATCCTGTGTTGACTTTCATAGTCCGTGTGCATCCTCTGTCCGACTGATCGAACCCGTGCGTGGAGGCTCTGTCCCGAAGCCGTGACCCTGAACCATTCCGCCATTGTTGAACCAGTTGGAAAGCATGTGTTTGGCTCTGTAAATCTGTGTACACCTCTATTCTGTGAGCTGAGAAGCCTGTGTTTGTTTCTGAAGAGCCGGTTTCACCTTGATTATGAGTCGTGGAGTCTGTGTCGACCCCTGCGGGAATTACTCATCATGCATTCCTGTGAACCATCACTGTGAGACCTCGAGCCATTGTTGAGCCTGTTTGAGAGGTTGTGTTTGTATTTCCAGTTGGCTATGGTGACCACGCAGAGTTGGATTGTGCGTGGCTTGATGGCCAGTGCGAGTTGTGATTGAGCTTGTGTGTGATCTCTCTCTAGGTGAGGGAGGTGGTTATTGTTGGAAGAGGTTTCTTCCAGAGAGTGTCCAGCGCCATATTCGGGCTCTGAGACTTCCTGATCCGGCCTGTTACCAAGACCCAGAGAGGGAGGTTAGCACCGATGGACTATGCTTGTAAAGGTGTATACTCTCGGGCGGAACATGCATGTGGGGAATGAGAGTCTGGTAGTAGTGGGCATAAGATGGCATCTTGGGAAGAATCCTTCCAGATTTTCTGTGTTGTTTTTCCCTGTAGCCTCAACCTAGACTAGGATTCCTTGCCTTGGGGTGGAGCTTAGTCCCAGCTTGGGGGTGACCCACTGCTGAGCTGATGAGCAATGCGGTCTAAGGCTGGGAGGTTCGTGGAAGGCCTGCACTTGGTTGGTGGATTCTACCACTGTTAAAAGATAAGTATATGATTATGCTTTAATCATGTTTGGCATGACTGTGTTGCTTATCTTATCATGAATTTTGTTGTGTATATGAATTAATATTAAATGTTATTGATTGTTAAGTATAGTAGTAAATAATATGTTTTACTCTGAGCTTAAATGTGTTTATTTGTTAAATGCATGTGGATTATATAGTACCTGTATCAGTTATGTACAAAGTGGTGTTATAGATTTCTTTTAAGAGCGTTTAAGCCTTGGTAGCCAGAAAAGGTGCGCTACAGTTTGGTATCAGAGCAAGGTTTCAACACCGAGCCTAGATGGGCCAATGGAGTGGTCTTTGGACTGATAGTGCGAGGGAAATTGGGTCAGGAAGGCTAATTTTGGACCTTGGTTTTCTACGAAGTGTCAAGGAGTTACTTGACGAGTTTTTAAGCTCAGGAGGTTTAGCGATGTGTGAAACCGTAGTTGGTGTGGTCTATGGCCACGGGGAGATAGGTCTCCACACCAATAGTGTTAGAGCCTTAGGATCTGTTCGGGAGGGAAGGTGAACCCTCGTGACCATCAGAATTGGTAAGTGTGTGCGGGGTTTAAAGCCCTTTGGAGTTGCACAGGAGTGTGGAAATCGCGATACGTGAAATTATGAATTAGTCAGGACCGTACATTAGAGAGAACACGTGGAGGGCGATCACCCTTTCGCTGACTCGTAACTTGAAATGGTCAAGGGTGAGTTCATGAGAATTCACGAAACGTGAATTCATGATTGGATCATAACCGTCGATCTAAGAGAGATCTGGACCGTTAATTTTCCAGGAAGAAATCGACGTTTTGGGAGATGGGAAGTGAGGAGAGGTGAACACCTCCGAAACCCTAAATCCCAAAACGATCTACACCATAGATCGTAGGAAGGTAGTTGACCGTACGATTCGGCGGAGGAGTAAACTGTAAATTTCGAGATTTCGGTAGATGGAAGTTTGAGATGTGGGGTGCACGAACTCCCGATGCCTGAAACCCCGAAATGCCGAAAAGATCCGCGTCATTGATCTGAGGAGGGGATCTGACCGTTGGAATCCTTACTTGGAATGGACATGGGCGCATGAGTGTGTATCATGTGCCAGTGAGTCACGAAGACAGGTGAGAGTGGTGGGACCTGAAGACGTCACCGAAGGTGATGTGGACCCTCCTGAATATACCACGTGCCACCGTGGTGAAGGGCGACAGCTGTGTTGTGGGCCCAGAGAATAGAGTAATTTGCGATTTCAAAATTTGCAAAGGAGGAGCACGAAGGCTCAACACTCCAGTCGCGAGTTGGCGAAGAAGTGCTAGCACTTAGCCCTAGGTCACGGTCATGCATAGCAGGCGCTAGCGAGGAGGGAGCCATACCCATATCACATCTTGGGTGTTACACATTATTTTTGTCATCCCTATGACTATTAATGATGTAAACCTATCTGTAGTCTTTAGAGGGGTCAGTGGCCTGAGTTCTTGAAGAAGGAAGGGAGAAGAACTTTTCCTGAGAAAAGAAGTTGCATTTTCCCTTGTAAAAACCCTGTAAAAAAGGAAGTTCAGAGGTTGCTATATAGGCAGGGTGCAAGAATGCTTGATTCTCATAGGTTGCACCATAKCTAGGGTGTGAGATGTTCGCAGGTTGCTCTATAGGCAGGGTGCGAGAATGCCTACACGTGGGAAAAATAAGCGTTTTCTCGAATCTTCTAGAAGGAGAAACTTCTATGGTGAGATGGCATCTGAATGGTTTGGATCTTACTCGCTTTCATGATTTAGTGGGATCATCCTAACCTCCTCACCTTATCCTCTTCAACTTATAAAAGGAGAGGAGTTCTCATGGAGAAAGTTAGCTTTAGTTAGCTTTGGTTAGCTTTGGAGCTTTTGGGATTAGCTTGGATTGGATTGAGTTTTGGAGATTTTTAGCTTGGCTAGATGAGCCACTTTGTCAAGACTGATTGTGAATATTATCAGATCTATGCTCTCAGAATTCTTGGAGTGAAAGTGTGTGGAGAACGAAGCACAGTTGGAAGGGACCTTATGACATCAAGGCCATGGTTGTAATCTCTCTTTCACATTCAATATGATACAGTAATATGATTCTTTCCTATAAAGTTTGTTGTGTTTTACTGTATGATTCCTTGATCACATACATAGGTTTATATTGAGTTTATGCTATTGCTATCACTTTGGTTGGTTGCGTTTATTTGTAGGATCATCATTGTATGAGCGTTGGAATGGAGCTAGGATGGCGATGGCGAGAGGAAGCGACATTTAAACAGTATGTCACCCATCCCTCTTTAGTTAGTAAATTCAATATTTAAAACTTAAGGAAAGCGTCATGTTCTGGTGTGTTTTGTTCTAGATCTAGGTGGATCTAGGGAGATCAGTTAGTGTCCACACCTACCGATTAGTCTGAAAAGAAAATTGGCAACTCCACTGGGGAACAAATTGTTTCCTAGTTAGTCTAGTTTCCCTTGCTTTGATTGCTTGTTTTCTAGTCTTTGAGTCTGTGGGAGATCCATCGAGACTCTCTGGATCTGAAAGTTCACTCAAATTTAGTCCTTTTTCAAAATTTTGCTTGTTTACAGGCATTCTCGCATTGTACCCTTTAGTGGCCTGCGAGAAACACCTGAGTTCGCACCCTGGGGTTAAGTCCAGTGCGAACCCCTCGCAGTCAACCTTTGTTCAGCCTGCGATAATCTTTGATTCTCGCACTATAATACACTGCCAACCTGCGAACTTGTTTGTAAAATTTTTTGGATTGGGTCTTGTCATTTTTTTATGCCCAGTTTTGCTTTGAATAGCTGGATTGAGCTTTTGGAGCCTATATTGATCTTCTTACAGTCTTCTTGACATTCTTTGAGTTTCTTTTATCCCTCTTTGCTTTGTTTGGTTTTGAAGGATTAGTCTCTTGCTTTGAGTGTCTTTCAATTACAAAGCATGTGTTTTCTTTAGAATTGTTTAGGGGAAGATCAGGTTTCTTCTGAATAGTTCGCTTTAAATGAAAACTTTTAGTTTGGGTTCCTTTGTTTTAACAAAGTTCATTATTGCTTTTAGTGAAATTTTTTGAAACAAATATATTCAATTTCTTGCTTTATATTAGATTGGGGGCATCCTTGCATTTCAAGTAGCGAAATTGCATGATTCTTGGCGTTTTTTGATCTTAAATTATGAAAAAATTTCCCCCTCATGGCCGGGGGGGGGGGCATGAATCGTGCATTGGTGTTCAATACCTTTTTCTCATTTCTTGAGAATATTGATATTGACGAGTTTAATATATTTTGGGACATCATGCATATGGGAATGATAAATGTTTTCTCCTTCTCGTAGCGTAGCTTTCATCGAAATGAAAAGGTTGCATCTTCATACCTTTGCATAATTTTTGAGTCGGTCAAAACACCATATTGTTCACGCCATTTTCCTCTTGAGTAACAACAACCATAAAATAAAGCGCTTATAAAAACTGATTAGATATTTTTTTATCTTTTCTAGTAGCAAACCTACATTAGATTAGTTGTAGGGCTTTGGAATAGGTGTGAAAGATAACTTTCCAAAGTTGCAAACAAACATAGAATCCTTAGTTAGGGAGTGGTTAAATCCACTTATTACATTTTGTCCTGGGAAGCCCTTCTAACACAAGGGTCAATCACGAGGTTGCATTGAGACTGGTAGAGTTACTCACCCTGCTTTGTTGGTCTTGGTGTAGAGATTGCACGTATTACGAGGGTCACTTGAAGGTATACCAACAATGATGAGTGGAAGCCTCTCAAGTTGATTTTGGGATAGATACCTTGCCCTTGTGTGTGGATCGGACTGTCGACTGTCCCCCCAGGTTTTATTGTTGTTAGTGGTAACCTTAGTGGCCTATCTCTTTAGAGTCTTTACACAAGGTGACTGTGGAGGGGCAAGTCTTCACGGTACCTGGAATTGACGTTGGCCAAACTCACTCGGGCTCCTTGGAGGGTATACCCACGATTATGTGTGGGAGCTTGCACCAGGGTGTAAGTCTGTTAAGCAGGTCGTCAACATAACTTTTCCACCCGCTCTATCTCATCCCCTTCTTACATTGTTCCCGCGATGTTGAATTTCATCACCAACTAGTGCGTTCATTGTGAGAAGGTTTTGTTTGCTTGCTTGCTTACTAGATTTTTAGCGTGTGTTGTTTGTTTTCCTTAGAGGACTCTAGATTGGATTTCTTGTTTTTAATGGCGTCAGTTCGTGAAATGACCAATGAAGGAACCTCTGCTCCAAGGGAACCTTTTGTTTTTCCTTCTTATGGAAACATTGGTCCTCCTCACATCACTACTTTGAGCCTTCCAGGTCTCACGATTGGATTGCCGGTGTGGTTAATTTCCACTCAGGTAATCCCGAATGCAGTAAGTGCTTCGGTCATAAGCACTTCCCCCCACGAGCATCAACCTCATGTTGATCCTTCACCTTCTTCACCAGTAAGGTCTTCTTTGCCTTCTTCACTTGCAAGGTCACCTTCTGTTTCATATTCTTCATTGGGTGAAAGTTCTGAAGCTAGTAACCCGGTGAATAAGAAGAAGAATAAAAGAAAGATTAAGAAGAAGAAAGATAAGCGGGGGTCAAAACCTCCGACCGTTGTCAAACATGTTGGAAAACAACCAGTTACTATTAATCGTGCTGGGAGTGTTGATGATGTCAAGATCACCCAAACAACCCGTAAGCCCAAGTACCCTTGCAGGCTTTGAAAGGGTAGCCATCTTCTTAAGGAATGCCCCGGTCTATCCAAGGTTATAGAAGCATGGTCTACACAACCTCACCAACCCATGTCGTTAGCCTCTGAACAACATGCTGATGACTTCCCATCGACTAGTCATGATACGGTTGGGAAGAAGAAAAGTAGAGTCAAGTTCACGTGTATGTTATGCAAAGGGATTCATCTCTCTCACCTTTGTCCTCATATGGATGAAGCCTCAAAATTATCGGAAGACATGACTATTTCACAGCCTCAACTTCCAGCCGCTTATCGCAAGCTTTCTCTCAACACACCTATAGTTGATGGAATGATCACTCCGGTCCCTTCACCAATCAATCCGATTGATCATGTCGTCAATCTGGTCACGTCCTTAGTTGAACTAGTTGACAAAGTGGTTGATCCAATACCATCCTCGGTCAATCTCATTCTCCCTTCAGAGAGAGAAACTAAAGAGGTCGATCCGCCCCCATCCTTGGTCGATCCCACTCTCCCATTAGAGAGTGTCACCCAAGTGCTCGATCCGTTTCCATCTGTCGACCCCATTCTCTCCTTGGAGAATGAAACTCACGTGGTTGATCTGATCTCTCCATCGGTCGCTCCTACTCTCCCCCTCGAGAGTAAACCTGATACTGCCCATGTTTTTCTCGTTGATACAGACTCTCCCGTGCCGAGGGGTATTCCTCCTTCTCCTGTAGGACCCCCTCCAAGTAATGAGGCCATCCGTTTTGATTGGGGTGTACTAACTGGCACTCATCTTCCTTCTCACATTCCTTTCCAGATTACAGTACAGTTTTGTGGTCAAGACATTCCTCAGACACTGATAAATGAAGGTTCATCCATTAGTATTTTGTCCTCTTTTGCTTGGCAAGCTTTGGGTTGTCCTCCACTTGTGCCGGTTACGTAGAATTTGTTAGCTTTTAACAAAAGAACTAGTCAACCTTTAGGGACCCTTCCTCAGTTTCCTGTAACTTTGGGAGGGAAAAATTTCTTTATTGATGTCATGGTAGTCCAAGACCCCTTGGATTTTTCTTTACTCCTTGGGCGAGATTATGTCTATGCCATGAAAGCTATTGTGTCTACTCTTTTTCGTGCGATATCTTTCCCTCACGATGGACGGGTTATGACTGTTGATCAACTTTCATTCATTGACCCCGCCTAGATTGCCTCCCTGAATGGTTCTTATATGCAGACGGTATCGCCCCCGCCACAGGTCAATTATGTGGCATTGTCTCCCATGACTTCAACTTCTGATGACTTAGATCCAGTAGTTGACACGGTGATATCTTCGATAGGGTTCCTAGACCTTAATCTCTTTACTCCTATCACGACCCTCAACATGGTGTCCTTCCATAGTGTGTTTCTTCCTTCCAGTGAAGACCTCTTGGAAGCCATGACCAAGTTTTGTCCCTTGACATGGTGTCATTCCGAAACATTGTCCTCTTGGAATCCATGATCAAGAGACCACTGAGGATAGTTTTTGCATCTCTGCGACAACCTCATTAAAAAATGAAACAAAGGTCTTTTGAGCATGGTTTTCTGATTTCAAGCTCGTTAAAAAATGAAACCACTTACGAGGAAAGTTTTTTCATCTTTGTGGCAACCTCGTTTGAATCAAGTCCTTCGTCTAGTATTTGAAGCTTCATTTCATTCTCCTTTGCAGTTGGATGAAATGAAGCCTGGGGGGAATTTTCTTACAACCTCTGGACTTCATGCTGAAGTTTGAGCCTCGAGCTTAGTCTTTGTTCTTAAGCTGGGGGCTAAGTACCAACCATGCGTTGGGAAGTTGCAAGCATATTTTTCTATGGTTCAAGCTTGTGTAAAAATGAAGCCATTTTCCTCAAGCATAGTTTCCTCTGGTTCAAGCTTGCATAAAAATGAAACCAGGTCCAAGCATAGTTTTGTTTAGTTTTTAAGCTTGTGTAAAAATAAAAGCTATCCCAAGCATAGTTTTATTTTGTTTTAAAGCTTGCGTAAAAATAAAAACAATCTCGAGCTTAGTCTTTGTTTTTTCTCGTGCTCGTAAATCAATGAGAATGTAACCGAGTATACTTTTATCACTTTTTCGGACTCGTAAAGGTTATACAAAAAAGGAACCCCCTGGAGTCCTCTTTAAGCTCTTTTCACTCTCTAAACATGAAAAGATTGCCAAGCGATCGTGTTCTTTTCATGCTCATTAAAGTATTTGAAGAAAATGTCTGTTGAGCGATATTTTATCTCTTTTTTAGTCTCATCATACTACTTCATGAAAAAGGAACTGATAGAGTTTTATTTAAGTGTTTTTCAGACTCTCTAAACATGAAAAACCCATGAGTTTTCTTGCTTTGGACTCGTTAAATAAACATCGAAAGACCCGCAATGGGACCGAACCACTCCTTCCTATGGTTCGTTAAACATTCTCCAAGGGACTCGTCCAAAGGATGAGCTTACACTACAAGCATATGTTATCCTCCTCAAGCTTGTGTAAAAATAAAGAGGTACTCGCCAAAAATGGTGGGGGAATAATTGGGAAAGAAATGTATCTAAACCTGTATTCTGTGGAAGAGTCACTTTTGAACATGACACCCTTTCACTCGCCTTGTGTCTAGGTTGGAAAATCCGCTCGTCTCTTGGTCATACTCCTTTATAAGATTACAAATTGGTCTGTGATCCCTGTTGTTGAGTCATTATTTTCCAAGACAATTGTCATGTCGTCAATATGTTCAAAAAGATGTCCAACCTGAAAAGCCTTCTATTGCGTTGGCCATTTCTGCAGTCTTTAAGCCTTCTATTGTGTCGGCCATCCCTGAGTCAGTCCTGAATCACTTGTTACTCTGATCTACATCAAATCTTGTTACTTGTTTCGTGTCAGTGATGTGGGATACATTAAGGCCCTCCTGTGATGAGTCTTTTCCTGTCGACTTCAACTCATTGTCCAGGAATTAGACTTATAAACTAATTGGTACCTTGGAACTTGCATGCCTTAATGGCAGGTGTCCTCGCTTTCAACAGTGAGTTTTCATTATTGACCCCTGATCGGGAGATTCCACCAAGTGTTCGACTTCAGCTCATTTATTCACATTCGTTGGATTGTACTAGTGTACCTTGGGATTCATTAACATTAATGGTGATTTCCCTCGCACTTGTTAACAATATACACTAATGACCGGTAATCAAGTGGTTTTTACCATGTTCGACTTCGACACATGTACTCACATGGTTAGATTCGTACTATAGAGTGGTGGAGATGAAGACCCTGGATATTTTCTGATAGATTTAGGTTGCATTGGAGTATATACAATGTACTGTTGCAAAGATCCACATTATATGTCTGGTGGCTATGTTCAAATTTGAGTCTTTAACACATAGATCCACAGTGTATTTTTGGTGGCTATGTTTAGATTTGAGTCATATTGGCATGGATCCACAGTGTATGTTTGGTGGCCATGACCTGTCTTCTTGACATGGATCTTCGCATGTAGGCATTTATGCTTTGAGTCATTTGTATTCTAAGTATGCGAATGCCTACCTCAGTGATGATATATTATTGTACTATATTTCCTTGTTTGTTGGTAGGTTTCCGACTGACTGTTCCTTGTTCCCTACACACATCGACAAAGTATTTCAGCTATCACTCTATTCTAACTTCATACTTTGGGGGGCTCTCTGTTACACATTATTTTCGTCATCCCTATGACTGTTAATGATGTAAACCTATTTGTAGTCTTCAGAGGGGTCAGTGGCCTGAGTTCCTGAAGAAGGAAGGGAGAAGAACTTTTCCTGAGAAAAGAAGTTGCATTTTCCCTTGTAAAAACCCTGTAAAAAAGGAAGTTCGCAGGTTGCTATATAGGCAGGGTGCGAGAATGCCTGATTCTCGCAGGTTGCACCATAGCTAGGGTGCGAG
>ML781448.1:1359421-1374202 GCA_009831015.1 Picea engelmannii
ATAAGAAGGAGGAAGATGCCGAGACATGGTTTCTTGGCATGAGGAAATATTTCCAACTGCAGAATTATTCCGCCCATGCAGAAGGAAGAATTGCAATGTATCAACTGAAAGGAAAAGCATCCATGTGGTGGGATCAGTTTGTGTAGGTGCAACACATCAGAGAGAAAGAGGTCACTTGGAAGGAATTTAAGAGTTATTTCGAGAAGAAATACCTGACTAATAGGTACTATGACAGAAAGATGAAGGAGTTCTTCGAACTCAAGCTAGGCAACATGACTATTGATGGGTATGAATGAAGTTTTCTAGAACTACTGAAATATGTTCCATTCATCAAAGACGAGGCTGCCAAGATTCAGAGATATCTGAGTGGACTGCCCCCTTCCATGGGTGACAAGATTCAATATGACGATCCTAAGACTATGGAAGAAACAATAAGAAGGGTGAAATGTTTGTATGGACAACAAGGAGAAAGGGCTATCCTTCGGAAGGCTTGGAATAATCAAAGGAAGTTTAAGAAGGAACAAAGGCAGAAGGGAAACAAGCCTTCCTTTTTCAGAAATAGTCTTCAGGGACAACCATTGTTTAGAGAGCCAAGAATGATTGAAGAGGGAGCACCAAGACAGAGACAGACGCCCATTCGGTTTTGGGGCTGTAAAGGAAACCACAGGTACAAAGATTTTCCCCATAAAAATGGTAAAGCGAGAAATGTTCATACTGTTCAGCAAGCTGAAATAGTGGAGGATATGGGCAGTAGAATGCCGAGGATATACGCATCCCTGGACAACAAGCAAGTAGAATTTCAATCTGACATGATTGAAGTGGAAGGTACGATCAACAACCGACCACTTGTTATTTTAATTGATTCAGGGGCTAGCCATAGTTATATAGATCCTAGAGTGGTGGAAAGTTTGCATTTAACAAGAAGAAAACATGAAAAGTCTTGGCTAGTAAAGTTGGCCACAGGAACCAAAAGGAAGGTCACCGAATTGGTTAAGTCTTGTTCAGTAGACATGAAAGGAATGAGCACTAAGGCTGAATTGAATATTCTGCCTTCAGGCTCATACGATTGCTCAATTAGGATGGATTGGTTGGACCAACACCATGCCCTTCTGGATTTCCATAACAAGAGGTTTACATGCCTGGATGAAGAGGGAAATCAGGTAACAGTCCAAGGAATTCCCAGAGCCGTGGCTGTTAGGGAAATCTCAGCCATGCAGCTGAAAAAATGTTACCGGAAAGGCTGTCAATTATTTGCAGATCGGCTGGAAGAAGCATCCCGAGATGTAGTCTCGAATATGGAAGACCACGAGGTACTCAAAGAGTTTAAGGATGTATTTTAGGAGGTACCTGGACTACCTTCTAAGAGGGACATCGATTTTTCTATAAATTTGATGCCGGGAGAAACTCCAGTTTCGAAGGCTCCTTATAGAATGAGTACGCCAGAGCTGAAAGAGTTACAATTGCAGCTCGAAGAGATACTAAAGAAGGGATACATTCACCCCAGCGTGTCACCATGGGGTGCCCTGGTCCTATTCGTGACGAAGAAATATGGGACACTGAGACTGTGCATTGATTTTCGACAGTTGAATAAAGTAACTGTCAAGAACAAGTATCCTCTGCCAAGGATCGATGATCTTTTTGATCAGTTGAAGGAAGCGAAAATATTTTCAAAAATAGATCTCAGATATAGATATCACCAAGTGAGAATAAATGATGAGGACATTAGCAAGACCGCCATTAGAACAGGGTATGGTCATTATGAATTCACAGTGGTGCCGTTAGGACTGGCAAATGCAACTGTTGTTTTCATGTGCTTAATGAATGGAGTGTTCAAAGATTATTTGGACAAGTTTGTCATAGTCTTCCTGGATGATATCTTAGTGTATTCAAAGATAGAGGAAGAACATGAGAAACACCTGAGAATGGTGTTGTAGGTGTTGAGAGAACACTAGCTGTACGCAAAATTGAGCAAGTGTTGATTTTATCAAAGGCAGATCCATTACTTGGGACATATTATTTTAGAAGAGAGGATCGTTGTGGATCTTGAAAAAGTTGAGGCCTTCTGAAAATGGTCAGCGCCAAGGATTGTGGCAGTAGTTAGATCTTTTATGGGTCTGGCAGGCTACTACAGAAGGTTTATAACCAGATTCTCAAAGACAACTCACCCTATCACTTCCTTGCAAAGGAAGGAGAAGAAGTTCCAGTGGACCGAAGAATGTGAGAGTAGCTTCCAGCAATTGAAGCAGTTGCTAACTAGTGCTCCAATCTTGAAGATTTAAAATCCAAATAAGGATTACGTAGTGTGCACAGATGCATGTAAGGAGGGGTTGGGAGGAGTTCTCAACCAAGAGGGATTTGTAATTTGTTATGAGTCTCGAAAGCTGAAAGAGCATGAAAGGAATTATGCCACTCACAATTTAGAGCTAACAACAATCGTCCACACCTTGAGGAAATGGAGACATTACCTCATGGGCAAAAGATTCGAGTTGAGAACATACCATAACAGTCTGAAGTATTTATTTGATCAACTAACTTTAAATGCCAGGAAAATCAGATGGCTGGAGTTTCTGTGTGAATATGACTTTGATATCAAGCATATCAAAGGGAAAGAAAATAAGGTGGCTGATGCACTCAGCGGAAAAGTGCACGAATTACATGCTACAACCATTAGCATGTACAGGATTGAGATTAAAGACAGACTTTTGGAAGCTGCAAATGCTGATTTGCAGTACAGAGGTTTAGTAGCAAAGCTACAACAGCCTGAGAGACCACAGACCAACGAAAGTTACACCTTGGGAACTGATTGCTTACTTCTGTATAAAAACAGAGTGTATGTACCCAATGTCCAAGAATTGAAGCTGGCAATTCTAAAAGAAATGCATAACGTGGCTTATGCTGGACATCCTGGATATCAAAAGACTGTGGCAACAATCAAAGGCCATTATTTTTTCCATGTATGAAGAAAGAAATCGTCGAATACATCGCCAGATGTATGGAGTGCCAGAAGGTTAAGGCTGACCACGTGCACCCATTAGGGTTGCTGCAGCCTTTACCCATTCCTGAATGGAAATGGGATGTGGTAACAATGGATTTTATCACCGGACTACCTAGAACAAGCAAGCAACATGATTTAATCATGGTGGTGGTGGACAAGCTTACTAAAGCTGCCCATTTCATTCCACTGAAAACCACTCACAGGGAAACAGATGTTGTTGATATCTTCTTAAAAGAAGTGGCACGCTTGCATGGAATTCCTAAGACAATTGTGTCTGATAGGGACCCGAAATTCACTTAAAATTTCTAGAAAGGACTGTTCAAAGGGTTCAGAACGAATCTAAACTTTAGTATAACGTATTATCCTGAGTCTGATGGTCAGACAGAGAGGGTGAATAGGGTAATAGAAGACATACTGAGAATGTATGTGATGGATAAACCATCAAGGTGGGAAGACTACCTGCATTTGGTAGAATTTGCCTACAATAATGGGTATCATGGATCGTTGAAGATGAGCCCATTCGAAGCACTTTGTGGAAGAAAGTGCAACACTCGAGTGAGCTAGGATAATCCAGCTGATAGAGTAGTCATTGGGCCTGAACTGCTCAAAGAGATGGAAGATCAAATGATGAAAATTAAACGGAATCTGAAAGTTTCCCAGGATAGGCAGAAAAGTTACGCTGACAGTAATAGAACCCATAGAGAATTCAAAGTGGATGACCATGTTTTCTTGAAAGTGAAAACTAACAGAAGTTCCCTAAGGTTGGGAAGTTGCGCCAAATTGGCAGCAAGATTTTGTGGCCCATTTGAGATCCTGGAAAGGATTGGGCCAGTTGCATACATGCTTGCATTACTTGCATCTATGACTGTACATAATGTGTTTCATGTTTCACTGCTTAAGAAATATGTACCTGATGCTAATCATGTTATCGATTGGTATGTGGTTCAGGTGGAACCAGAAGGTATCCTGTAAGTGCATCATATGCGCATATTGGACAAGAAAAGAAAACAGCTCCGGAATCGAGCCATAGAGCTTGTAAAGGTTCAGTGGACCTGGTACGGACCCAAGGACGCGACATGGGAGCATGAAGAGGTTATGCGGGCATAGTACCTGCATCTTTTTGAAAATTTTGAAAGGCTTGCAGAGACAGTGTAAGTTGCACTGAGGACAGTGCAAAAACAAGGGGATGGGGATTGTAGTGTCCCCAAGGCCGAGCCCTGTTGCAAACCATGTTCTGAAAGAAATTGTAATTGTGTTTTAAAGGCTGGTGAGCCAAGTTTTTATAAGCTGGTGGCTTATTTGTTTGTTAGGCCAGGGAGCCTAAGGGTTGGAGGCCAAGGGTTTGATTTTGTACCGGAATGTATCCAACACATTAATAAAATATTAACACCACCATGGGTAGACCGACCATGATGAATGAGTGAAGGGGGACTAAGCATCCATAGAGAGGGCAAGGAATTAGGGGCTGGAAGGTGGGAAAAGGGGCTAAGTGTTAAGCCTAGGGGCTAAGCCTAGGGGGATTAAGCCTTGGGAATAATATTTTAATATTATTCCAAAAAGACATGTGCATTTTATGTTTTATCCTAAGTTCCTAGCAAGGGGAGGACGTACAAGGGTGATGCGTGCTGGTGGAACACATGCAGTTCCATGGGTGACAAGTGTCAACCTTGACGCATGCGAATAAAATGGCCAGGATGAGCCATGAGAAGGGTTCCTCCTCCATGCTACTCGATTGCCTGAACGTGTATGAAGCCCTGGATAGTACGGCCGACCTGACCCCTGCAAAGAAATCCTTGTGCATTCCTGAGAGTCAAAAATCCCATGTTGACTTTCATAGTCCATGTGCATCCTCTGTCCGATTGATCGAACCCATGCGTGGAGGCTTTGTACTGAAGCCATGACCTTGAACCATTCTGCCATTGTTGAACCAGTTAGAAAGCCTGTGTTTGGCTCTGTAAATCCATGTACACCTCTATTCTGTGAGCTGAGAAGCCTGTGTTTGTTTCTGAAGAGCTGGTTTCACCTTCGTTCTGAGTCGTGGAGTCTGTGTCGACCCCTGCGGGAATTACTCATCATGCATTCTCGTGAACCATCACTGTGAGGCCTCAAGCCATTGCGAAGCCTGTTTGAGAGGCTGTGTTTGTATTTCCAGTTGGCTATGGTGACCACGCAGAGCTGGACTGCGCGTGGCTTGATGGCCAGCGTGAGTTGTGATTGACCCTGTGTGTGTTCTCTCTCTAGGTGAGGGAGGTGGTTGTTGTTGGAAGAGGTTTCTTCCAAAGAGTGTTCAGCACCAGCTTTGGGCTCTGAGACTTCCTGATCTGTCCTGTTGCCGAGACCCATAGAGGGAGGTTAGCATCGATGTACTATGCTTGTGAAGGTGTATACTCCTGGGCGAAACAGGCATGTGGGGAATGAGAGTCTAGTAGTAGTGGGCATAAGATGGTATATTGGGAAGAATCCTTCCAGATTTTTTGTGATGTTTTTCCCTGTAACCTCAGCCTAGCCTAGGATTCCTAGCCTTGGGGTGGAGCTTAGTCCCATCTCGGGGGTGACCCACTGCTGAGCTGATGAGCAGTGCGGTCTAAGGCTGGGAGGTTCGTGGAAGGCCTGAACTTGGTTGGTGGATTCTACCATTGTTAAAAGATAAGTATCTTATTATGCTTTAATCATGTTTGGCATGACTGTGCTGCTTATCTTATCATGAATTCCGCTATGTATATGAATTAATATTAAACGCTATTGATTGTTAAGTATAGCAGTAAATAATATGTTTTACTCTGAGCTTAAATGTGTTTATTTGTTAAATGCATGTAGATTATATAGTACCTGTATCAGTTATGTACAAAGTGGTGTTATAGATTTCTTTTAAGAGCGTTTAAGCCTTGGTAGCCAGAAAAGGTACGCTACATACCAGAAGGTAGCAACATTCACAATGTGTTCCATGTTTCTTGCCTTAAAAAGGAAATGGGGAAAAAAGTTACCACTTCACAGTAGTTACCACCATTGGATGAGGAGGGCCAGTTGGAGTTAGTGCCGAAGGAGGTATTAGAGCACAAAGAGCGCGGGTTGACGAGCAAGGTCATTGGGGAGTGCTTGATCAAATGGAGGGGACTTCCAGTGGAGGATGCCACATGGGAGGGAGAGAAGATACTACAACACCCATGCTTGATGTTGCTTGAGGTCAAGCAATCTCGAGAATGGAGGACTGTGATGTCCCTTTCCCAATGATGACCCAACAGGGAGCAACTGAGTAGTCTACCAATTATCGTAGACTATAGTCGAGCATGGAGGGAAACAATTTCTCTAATTAATGTCATTTCATCAGAGTCTAACCAAAAGTGACTTTAAAAGGGGAAAATCGGCTAAGAGGTAAAGTGAACATCTAATTAGACTAGAAAGGGAGTTTAAAGTGACTTAATTGTATAATTAATCATAACTTAAGGAAAAGTCATTTAAGCTATGGATGCCAACGAATAATTAGACGGAGGAGGGATAAAAGGGATGAGTTTGAACTAATTCCTCATTATTGACGATTATTGAGTTGAGAAATAGGTTCCAGAGGAGAGAAGTCGACCTCCATTGTTTTGTGGGTTTCTAGAGGAAACCACCACCACATATTGGTTTTTGTGTTGAGAGACATAACCTAGCCATCGAGAGGACCACACAAGTTATTCATCAATCTTCAGTAGCAATATACAAATCCAGAGCAGTCAGGGTGCACTTCAACAGGGTGAGGGCGTGAGGATTTGAGAGGCATTGGGAGTGAGCCAGGCCCGACCAGGGTACATTCAATAGATTCCTTCCAACCCATTAGTGGAGGAACCAAAGCGTTCCTTTCGAGATAATTAATGATCCATTTTGACGGGGGAATAATCCAGGGCGCATTTCCTAACCAAAAAGTGTGCAACACTTGAGGAGATACAATTGGGGTTCTAGAGGGATCACCGGACTAGATTAGAGAAATACCTTCCGACCCAGTACATAGGAACTGATGTTCACACATTGAGCCATTCAGATCCAAATTCCGATGGTCGGATCAACTAGGGCGCACTAGTTGGGTTTAGCAAATGTGCAACCCCCAGGGGAGTCTCGTCGAGGTTCATAAAGATCAACAAAGGGAATATATTTTGGTTGACAATTAGTGTGAGGTTGTTTGGTGCCAAGGAGACCCAATATAGATAGTTTTCAGGCATATCTGAGGAGTTTATCCACCAGGGTGAATATTTTAGTCTCCAGGAGTAGTTGTCGTGGGTTTTTCCGGGTGCATGCGACATATCAGGGTTTACATGTAGTAGATCTTCAGTTTCATCCACAAATATACCTACCTCCATCCTTCCGGGTATTTTGTCTAGCGTTTTTCTTTGTATTCCTGCTAATATCCCTCTTTTCATGATCTAGCTGAGGTTATTTCATTTGATTTCCGGCATGCCTTATTGTAATTCCAGATATTCTGCTTGATAGACGCTGTTGAGTTGTTCTTTGCTCCAAATACATTGCATGAATGTTATAAACCTATAAACACACAAAAAATTGCACTCAAAAACCTTCACATAACCCATTCATAAACCAAGCACAACATATCTGCAAGACAAGTCAATAGGGTTAGTAGCAGATATCCAGATCCGAGGATTTGGGATATTTCATGGTGATGGTGCAAGGTCCATAGCAGAGTGGACAAAGCTTCCGATGGGGTCCTGTAAGGCATTCTTTCTACAAGTGCAACCAAACTTTATCTCCCACCTGAAACTTGTGTGGAACCCAGTGTTGATCATGGCGCTGCTTATACTTGGCATTGGACTTATGCAAAATATCTTGAACCTGTTGGCATATGTGCTTGATTTGTTCAATGAATCGGGTGTCTTTGTTGGCTTCATTTGGTGTATGGGATGATTCTACCTGTGTGGACTCAAGGGGTAGTGTAACATCCATGGTACCCAATGGTTGAAATTCCAACCCCACCTGAAAGGGGTTGTGGCTGGTTGATCTATTGATGGCTCTATTATAACTATGTTGAACATAGGGAAGATTCACATCCCATGTGCGTGAATGCTTGGAATAGTACATGCGTAAAATATTCACAATCATCCTATTGACGAGCTTGGTTTGACCATGCAATTAGGGGTGGAAGGTCATGGATTTGGTGAGCTTGGTGTCCAGTCGTGACCAAAGGCTCGACCAAAATGTGTTGAGGAACCAACAATCCCGATCAGAGACGATGGTTTGTGGTATCCCAAAATATACCCACACTCGTTCGAAGAAGAGCTTGGCAGTGACCCCTGTTGTGATTCTCTTCTTGCAGGCGATCATAATCGTCATATTGGAAAATCAATCCATGACCACAGAAACACAGTCATTTCCCTCCTTGGTTGAAGTAAGGCTCGACATGTAGTCCATCAAGATGGATTCCCAGGGAGTTTCTGGAGTAAGCAAAGGGGTGTACATGGCTTGTTTTTTAAAGGCTGATTTGGCAATGGTGTAGAACATACAGTATCTAATATACTTGTTGACATCCTATTAGAGTTTCAGTCAATAGAAATGTTGTTGCGACACTGCCATTGTCTTCTCTATGCCGAAGTGTCTTGCCATCCGACTGTGGTGAGCTTTCCAAATCAGCTTCATTCACCCACTTGATGGAACGCAGAGATGGCCCAAATGGCACAACAACCCGTCCTATAGATGAAAATCAGTGACAACTGTGTTTGTGCCCAACATCTGGTTGGTAGTGGGAAGTCATGATCTCACTCGTAGATTTGGGGCCATCAAAAGGTCTCATGTTCATAGGAGTGTATCACCGTGGTTAGTGCGACAACTATAGGTCGGCTAAGGTAGTCAACGATGTGTGTGGTTCTCCCTGTCTTATACTTGATGTTGAGATGGAATTGATGCAAGTATGTGGACCACTTCTTATGGCGGTCATTCTGCAATTTTCCTTGTGTCTGCATGAACTACAAAGGCTTATGATCATTGTGGATGACTATCTCCTTACCAAGATTGTAATGCCTCCACTGGTGACATGCTTGTATAATGGAGTACATTTCTTTGTCACAAGTGAGATACTTATGGATAGTATTTGATAGAGTCTTACTATGATGGGCCATGGGATGTCCATGTTGAGTGAGAACTGCGCCCACCATATAGTCTAAAGCATATGTCTCAATCTTAAAAGGTTGTTGCAGGTCAGGTAAGGAGAACACCCAGGTTGAGCACAACCACTGCTTCAAATCATAGAACGCTTTTTGTTGCCACTAGGCCCACATAAATATTTCCTTGCCACCACCCCTGGTCAATTGGCTAAGGGCCCATGCAATGTGGGAGAATCCCAACATGAACCTGCGATAGAAAATGGCAAGGCCTAAGAAGATCTGAAGCTCAATGAGTGTGTTCGGGGCTGGCCAATCACAAATGACCTGGATCTTGGCTTGATCAACATGCACCCCATGCTCATTAACAATGTGTCCTAGGTACTAGACCGTATTCATGCCAAAGGATCATTTTTCCAAATTTGCATATAGCTTGTGTTGTCGTAGAGTGTGTAGAACCTGCTAAATGTGCTTCAAGTGTCCCACCCAATTCTTGTTGAAGATGAGGATTTCATCCAAATACACCACCACAAAATAATTGGTGAAAGAACACAAGATATCATCCATCATCCTCATGAAAGTTATTGGGGAATTTGTCAAGCCAAAGGGCACGACCAACCATTTAAAAAGACCTTCTTTGGACTTGAAGGTAGTCTTTCATACATCGGTCTACTTTATTGTGACCTGGTGGTAGCCGAACTTCAGATCACTATTAATTAAGTATTTCCCCCCCTTGAGCTGGTCAAGGAGATAATCAATTCAAGGAATTGGGTATTGGTTCCCGACTGTGATTTTATTTAGGTCCTGGTAATCAATGCAGAGTCGTCAAGACTCATCTTTCTTCTACACAAGCATGATTAGGCTTCCACAAGGTAATGATCTTGGGAGGATGTGCCCCTTTTCGAGTAGCTCTTGGATCTGGCAATTGATTTTCTCATTTTTTGATAGAGAGCGGTAATAGATTGGCCCATTGGGTAACAGTGTGTTGGGGGTCAGATCGATTGAATGCTTGACCTGACACTACAAAGGTACCCCGATGGGTCAGGAGAATATGTTTTTTTGTTCTTCCACGACCTTATCCACTTGCATTTGCTGCGCGGAGAGACCTGTTGTGGAGGCCATGTATGTGGCTGCAACCTGCTGCTCACTTTGAGCGCGAATCACATAGAAGAAAAACTTCCCGGTATGAGAGATGACCTTCCTTCATTACTTGGCAGAGATCAAGGAGATGTAGGTAGATGGGACTACCTTTGGTATCCTGTATAATTTCTTATCCAAATTAATAATAACACTATGAGGCCTGGAATCATATACAACATGACGTTTCCATAAATAAGGTTGGCCCAAAAGAACATAAAAAAATTCAAGGGGGGTGACATCACACAATACCTCATCTTTGAAGGGCCTGATTTCGTAGGCTAGTCGACATTTTTGGCTAATGCAGAGATCACTCCCTTGCCAGAGCCATCCAATGGTGTATGATTGCAGGTGTGGTGATGTCGGCAGAGCCGACTGCTTGAAAATCTCTGCTGAGATGAGGTTATTCTGGCTACTGCTATCAACGATGAAGTGCAACATAGTACCCTTCAACCACATCTGTGAATGAAAGAGGCACCCACCTTCCTCCGGTTCATTAGGTTCATCAGGATGGACCTTGGTGGTGGTAGAAATTGTGGCACTGGGTTCTGCATCAATGATCTATCTCCCTTTTTCTTATTCTGACTCAGAGTCAGAGCCTGCATTTGATTAATAGGCTTTCATCTCGACCACTAATGACTGCTTTGAGAGACATTTCGTGGTGTTATGCCAGGGGCTCTTATGGAACTCACACCATTTCCCAGTGTCTTTCTTTATCTTCCCAGTTTCCTTCTTTGTTTGTAGTTTGGACTGGTTTTCCTAAGACTGTCCATCCTTTCTCCCCCTTTTGTTCTGTGGGTTGGGGCCACCTTTTCCCTGCTTCTGCTGTGAGGGGTTTGCAGACCCAAACTGTGGCATATTTCGTTTAAGCTTTTGCTCGATTTTGACAACATATCGATAGGTCATTGCCAAGGATGAAATGTCCCAAAACTTTATTTATGTCTAGATGTATCTATGCATACCACCACAGTACTTGAGCATCGGATGTCACTCAGAGTCTTTGATACCCAGCTTGGTGCGCAAGGTATGGAAGACATTGGTGAACTTTGGCTCTGTTTGGTCGCTTTTCTGCTGCAGTGTGGTCCATATTGTATATAAGTCGTCATAACTTCCAACATGGTAGTATTGTTCCTTAATAACATCCCTGAAGGAACCCCAAGTGGGTGCAACTAAAATAATGTAGATCCCTTTGTTTCCTTTTGCTCACAAAAAGTTTCCCACCAATATTTGACGCGGGGGATGGTCTTGAGTAGCGCAAATGTAATGTTTTATAGACTATCATAAAAGTTGTTGACAGAAAAATACCCTTCTAGAAGGTTTAACCATTTGTTTATAGCATCCACATTATTTAAATTTCAAATATAGGAATATCAAAATTTATCCATACCTTGAAGGAGGTGGCACCTTTGCTTGAGGTAGATGCGTCACTAATTGGCATTCGTCGAATGATTTACACAAATTTATCCATCATCATGTTCCTTTGTCACGAGAAGGATTCCTCAAGCTATAGTTTAAAGGGATCTCCTGCCCTGTTGTCTCTCTTTTCTTCCCCCATGGGTGGTCGTTGGGTTCGGCAAGGTCGATCTTATAGAGGCTCAACTGGTTCAAGTCCAAACTGCTTATACCCTGACCTCATTGGGGACATGCACACAGAAACAAATGAAGAGCAGATCGTTCTGATACCACTAATCTGGATTTGTGAGCGGAATGAAATGAAACACAGATCTATAATATTAACACAGATATATAGAGAACAATAACAAATATACAATGGAACTTAAATTCTATTAAATAATAAATCTGCTGAAACTGTAAACTGTAAAATGAAAACAATCTTGCTCGAATGGTGGTAGCTAATCTCTGAGAAGAGATGTGGTGGTTATGCGCATTCGTCTGAGCACATTACAATGAGGCCTCCATAATTTTTTAGCATCAAGAAGTAAACATAAAACCCTAGACATCCAAAAACCTAACCCTAGGAGATGAAGCACCAAAAGTCATGTGGGCCCCAATGGGGTAAGTTGGTACATCAACTTCCTGGGGGTTGTAACTTTTGGATAGGATCTTTGTTTTAGGTGAACGATAGCCTATTGGAAAGGTCTATCTGTGGACTACACATTATGCCGTTGCACTTTGACTCAATTTATGGTGTGACTTTGGTGGGCCAAAAATAATTATGTTGTTGCATTAAAAAAATTTCATATAGAATTGTGGATCATCAAATCCTTCTTAACATAGTTCTTTTAAGAAATTAGCACGATACATGTTTCTAACACATGATTTGAGTGATATATATCATAATGTTCAAATTAAATATGATTGAAATAAAAACATCAAACTATCATTAAATAAAGTCCAAACCATATATATATATATATATTAAAATAAAATTATGGACGATGATGTGGTTACAACCACTAAGACCAACTTGGTTTATCAGAGGTTTACAAAGAAAAGTTCATTTTTTGATTGAATTCCGTTGTTTCTAAGATCGAATAACTTAGTAATAAGATCATCGAGCTCACTTTGTTTTTTGTGGGTAAGCATATTATATATGTATGTGGTGTAACAAATATTTTAAAATGAGATTTAATATTTGTGTAGGATGTGGACTCCAAGACAAAATTATTTTCATCTTCTACCTTCTTAGAATTGCGAACTTTACAAATTCTTTCTTCCTAGGGTGTTTTTAGTATTGTCCACTTTTTGGTTTCATCATGAAGATCATGGGAGTTTGTTCTTATTTCTGCAGTATTTATTTTGTTCTTGAAGTTGGCAATAGTTATAAGAATCAAAATCATTTATATATTAATTAAAATAAAATTATTATGTGTCGTGTTAATAACAAGTGTGACTTAAGAGCACATGCTCTCCTCAAAGTACACATTTGATTTACTATAGGAGTAAGTTAACACGTGGGAAAACACACTCCATTTTTTTATGTGAATTCTCCCCAAATTTGTTAGATTTGTTTTCCAAAAATCATAGTTTCTCCTAATTGATGGGAACTTTGACTATGGAACTTTACCCCTAGGAGTTTTGGCCCATTTTAAGATGACCTAGATTGCCAAAATTTCGAAAAAATGAGGGGAACATGGTGAAACGTATCTTCACCATAAACAAATGAACTTGCTAGAAACTTTGAGTCTGACCACTTATTAATTCAGTCCTTTACTATATTGTATTATTTATGGAGCGAGTTAATAAGTGGAAAAACTCAACCTTTTTGAAAAACCATGTTTTTTTAGTGAGGTTCCACCTTGATTAGCTCAATTTTTCTAAATTTGGGCAATTTGGGTTGTATTGAAATTGATCAAAATCCTCAAGGCAAAGTTCAATGGTCGAACATCCCATCAATTAGGTGGAACTATGACTTCCATAAAAAATCCTACTAGATTTGAAAGAAAAATTCTATAAAAAGGGAGGTGACTTTGTCCACTTCTTTTTCCAAATAAAAATCATAACATTCTATCAAGGAGAAAAGAGTTATGTTTTATACATGTCATCATTTGTTAGAAAAGTTGAGCTTGACCACTTATTAATTCACTCCTTTACTATATTGTATTATTTATGGAGCAAGTTAATAAGTGGACAAACTCAACCTTTTTGGCAAGTCCATGTTTTTTAGCGAGGTAAAGTTCCACTTTGATTAGCTCAATTTTTCTAAATTTGGGCAATTTGGGTTTTCTTGAAATTGGTCAAGATCCTCAAGGAAAATTTAATGGTCGAACCTCCCATAAATTAGGTGGAACTATGACTTCCATAAAAAATCCTGCTAGATTTGTAAGAAAATTTCTATAAAAAAGGAGGTGACTTTATCCACTTCTTTTTCCAAAGAAAAATCATAACATTATATCAAGGAGAAAAGAGTTATGTTTTATACATGTCATCATGCATAAAGTGCCCAGGCCATATTGTCCACATTAATAATGTCTTGAATAAGAAACTATTTTATTGGCATACCAATACCCATCTATTATATTCTATAAGCTTAAATAACTCTGTACAAAAAAAAGTCCATTTGTCCATTCCATCATGTCAATAGTCCAAGAGAGGGGACCTAGTATCATACAATTACTCAATGTTTACATCCAAAGTTAAACATAAATTGAAAAAAAAAATAGAGACCCAGTGGTTGAAGGGCAATAGATTTTGATCAAAATCCTCATCCTCTATGTGTGTATGTAATGCCAAAATACCTTCAACAAGATGAAAACATTTTTTTTTTCTATGCTATATGCTACCTTATCGCACTCTTTGTAAATATGCTTGAAAGTGATGTTTTTGTACCTTCTTTTTGGAAGAGTGATATACTCCATAGTACGAAAAATTGTTAATGTTTAAGCTATTATTAGAGTTCTTTACATTTCAATAAATAACAAGAGTAGAAGATAGGATCACTGAGAAATACACAATCACAAGAGACACATTATTTATCACGGGAAACCCTCATGGGGGAGAAAACCCAACAAAACTTCCTTATTATAGATAGCCAATACAATGCCAAGAGATAAGTCAAACAAATACATAAAGTCCTCTCTCTCTCTCTCTCTCTCTCTCTCTCTC
>ML781448.1:1374220-1395046 GCA_009831015.1 Picea engelmannii
CTGCAGCTCCAAAACTTGTCTCTCAATGAACAAGTGATTGTGTGTCTAAGTGAGGCGCTAGCCTCCTTATTTACACAATCCTGGCACATGTGGAAGTGTCTCTTCACTGGCAGGGCCGATTTCTTCTTCTGGGTGGTTATAACCACCTTTAACATATTATGGGGCCTCTCTAATATATTCTGGGGCCGACTTCTTAATCTGCCTATTAAAATTATACTTTAACCAATCCGCAAAAGGGGATTTGGTCTTTTACAATAGCCGACATGATCAATCCGCAATAGGGGATTGATCTAATGAATAATTCCACAATAATAATTAGAATACACTTTGCAGTTACATTATTTCAACACTCCCCCTTAACAAGAAGGCTATTCTTCAATAGAATCAGGTGAGAGAGAGGACTGCATTATCAACAACATCAGGAGGACAACATCATCAATATCATCTTGGAACACTAACTGGTGTATCTATAAATAATCATAAGTTTTCTCATCGGTAACATTGTCATTCTCAAAGGAATGCAATCATCATCTACATCAATATGGATTAGTATAAAACTAATTCATCATCATCACAGCACGAGGCTGGCTCATCATCATAATACTGGATTGGCTTTATGTCAGAGCTCTCAAGCTGGAAGCATAATACTCGTCTTGCTTTACATCACAACAATCAAGCTGAAAGCAAGATACTCGTCTTGCTTTACGTCACAACAATCAAGCTGGAAGCAAGATACTCATCTTGCTTTACGTCACAACAATCAAGATGGAAGCAAGATACTCGTCTTTCTTTACATCAAAACAATCAAGCTGGAAGCAAGATACTAGATTGGATTTACGTCACATATATCAAGATGGAAGCACAATACTAGCCTCATCTCATCGTCTTGCTTTACGTCATAGAAATCAAGCTGGAAGCAAGATGCTAGACTGGATTTACATCACAAATATCAATATGGAAGCACAATATTAGCATCTTCTCATCGTCTTGCTTTATGTCACAATAATCAAGATGGAATCAAGATACTAGACTGGCTTTACGTCACAACTATCAAGCTGGAAGCACAGTACTAGTCACATCTCATCACAACAACTAGACTTGCTTTACTTCACAGTGGTTAAGCTGGAAGCATAGTACTAGGTATATCTCATCACAATACTATTCCCCTTTTCAGACTATACCAAGCTTATCTTGAAAGTTCTCAAACTTTACACGAGATAGAGGCTTGGTCAACACATCAACAACCTGTTCATCTGTGCTAACGTATTGGAGCTTTATGGCTCCTCTCTGCACCATGTCACGGATTAAATGATATCACATCTCTATGTGCTTCGACTTATCATGGAATACATGATTCTCTGTCATCTTTATGCAGCTCTGGTTGTCACATAGGATCGTGGTTGCTTCCATCTCTAGGTCAGATAGGTTGGTCAACAACTTTCGAAGACATATAGCTTCGCAGCTAGCAGAACATACAACAATGTGTTCTGCTTCTGCTATGCTGAGAGCAATTCTAGATTGCTTCCTACTCTTCCATGAGATCATGGCCGATCCCAAACTGAAACAACATCCTAAAGTGCTCTTCCTATCAGAAACACTTCTAGGCCATTCTGAATCAGTGTACCCACTCAATGTGAAATCATGATCTCCATCATAACTAAGACCACAATATAATGTACCCTTAAGGTACCTCATCATATGTTTTGCAGCCACTAGGTGAACATGTCTGGGTTCTACCAGAAACTGACTCAAGGTGTTCACGACGAAACAAATATCTGGTCTGGTGTTCATCAGGTACATCAACAATCCAATAATCTGTCTATATAGCGTGGCATCAATCAATTTTGACAAAGTGTCGACCAACAACTTCAACTTCATTTCCATGGGTGTATTCATGGACTTGCACTCTAACATGTCGAATCTCTTCAAGATTTTGACTGCATACTTCCCTTGGTTAAGGAAGATCCTCTCTGGACTCTGCCATACCTCAAGACCTAAGAAATAATGCATTAGGCCAAGGTATTTCATCTCAAATTCTGAGGCGAGCCTCTTCTTACATTCAGTGATGAGTTTTTCTTCTCCCGTTAAGAATAAGTCATCCACATACAACAATAATATCACTGGCTCATCGTTCATAACCTTGAAGTAAAGGTTAGAATCTGCTTTACTCTTGGTAAAGCCCAAGCTCGTCAGGAAACTGTCTATTCGGCCATACCAAGCTCTAAGAGCTTGCTTCAATCCGTACAGGGCCTTCTTCCTCTTGCAGACATGAGACTTCTTGTCTTCAACTTCAAATCCTTGAGGTTGCTCGATATACACTTCTTCTTCGATGACACCATTTAGGAAAGTTGTCTTTACGTCCATCTGGTGTAACTTCCGCTTCATCTTAGCTGCAAGGGCTATGATGGTTCTGATCGAAGTGTATATGGCTACAAGAGCAAATGTATCTGTATAGTCAATGCCTTCCTTATGAGAAAAGCCATGAGCGACAAATCTTTCTTTACACTTCTCAATACTTCCATCAACAACATGTTTTATTTTGAAAATCCATTTAGAGGATACCACATCCTTATTCTTCAGTTTGGGAACTATTTCCCATACATTGTTCTTTATTATGTATTGGTATTCTTCTGTCATGGCATCTGCCCATTCTTTCTTCTGAATGGCTTCTTCAAAGCAAGTAGGCTCTTTCTCTAGGAGATCACACATCAAAGCCATATAACTGGAGAATGTATTAGGTCTTTTTACTTGTCTCGTGGTTCCTTTGGGAACACCATACTTCTCTCCATCTTGAATAAGCTCTCTTGCCCAAGCAAGCTTTCTTTTATGGGAGATTGTCATCTGAGGAGGTTCTTGAAATTCTACTATGTCATGATCTTCTAGAATTTCCTCATCAGGGGGAATTACAACTGCCCTCACTGGTTCAGCAACTCTGGGAACCTCCCTCACATAATCTGCAATTCTGGGGATTACAGGTTCCTCTTCATATACTTCTTCAAGCTGACATCTTCTCGATTTCTTGAGTGCTGCATCTTCATCGAAGGTCACATCCCTACTGATCGCAATGTGATGGTGACCTGGTATATAAATCCTGAAGGCCTTGGAGACCTCACAGTATCCCACAAATATTCCCTTCCTTCCTGAGGGTTCCAACTTGTTTCTCTTCTCTTTCGAAATATGTATAAATACTGGGTAGCCAAATATTTTGAGATGGCTTACCTCTGGTTTCTTTTTGATGAACATTTCTTTAGGGGTCTTGAACCCAAGTGCACTATGGGACAAACAGTTTTTCACATATACGGCTGTCATTACTGCTTTTTCCCATAAGCACATTGGAAGATCTTGATCATGGATCATGGTCTTCACAACTTCCATTATCGTTCTGTTCTTTCTTTCAACTACCCCGTTTTGTCGAGGATTATAGGGAGTAGTGAGTTACCTCTTGATCCCAACATCTTTGCAGAAGTTCACAAACTCTTTTGAGGTGTATTCTCCTCAATTATCTGACCTGAGTATCTTGATCTCTCTTTCAGAAAGATTCTCTATCAAGGCTTTGAATTCCTTGAATTTACTGAACACTTCATCTTTAGATTTCAAAAAGTACACCTAGGTTTTATGAGAATAATCATCAATAAATGATACATAGTACACATACCCACTAATGGAGGATGATGGCATTGGGCCACACACATCTGAATGAATGAGTTCTAGGACTCCTTCTGCTTAGCTGTCTCTCTTCAGAAAAGGGTTCTTGATATTCTTCCCTTGTGCACATCCATTGCACACGCCTTCATGGTCAACTTTGAGTTCTGGTAGACCTGTGACAGCTTTTCATATGTATGGTAGCGCCTTGTAGTTGATGTGAGCTAATATTCTATGCCATAGTTCACATGGATTCTCAATGGCATGGGTCATGGCAGCTTATGAGTGACCCTTTAGCTTATACAAGCCATTTTCTTCTTTTCCAATGATGATTGCTTCATTTATGGTTTATCCTTTAGCCCACATAAGAACTTTTCCATCTATAAAGGCAACTCTAAAGCCTTTCTTTTCTAAAGATGAAATGGGTAGTAGGTTCTTTGTCAAACCTGGTACATAGAGTACATCCTTCATCTTCAATGAATTCCCCGAATTAAGTTTGTAGTTTGATTCTCCCACTCCCTTGATGGGATATTGGTAATCATCTCCAAGTGTCACTTTCTGAGAAAACTTCTTTTATGAAATGCAAGAGAGAATATCTCTTTGACCTATCATGTGCTTGGAGGCACCACTATCAATGATCCAAGTGTCCTCTCTAGGTGTTACCGATCTTGAGAGGGCCAAGATTAAGACATAGTCTTTAATCTGTTCTCTTATCATCTTTGCGGGTGACTCTTCATCTTTGACTCCATGGGCATGGTGTCTCTTATTTTTCCTCTTGTATTCTTCTCGTCTAGATGGAATTTTTTTTGCAATGTGTCCCATCTTGTCACAATTGTAGCATTGTACAGATGAGTAATCTCTTTCCTTTCATAGTCCTTTCTTTTGGAATCTCCTTGGATGAGATTCTTTATGACTGAATTTGTTTGGGGGTTGAGACTCTTTATAAGTCTCTTTCTGGAAGTAAGACTTATTCCTTCCTCCTTTTGTGTGAGTAGATAGGGCTTGATCATCATCTCTTGCTAGTAATGCTTCTCGGTTAGCTACTCTTGTTTCTTCTTGAATGCATTTTTCCCATAGACTGTCAAATTTTAGTTTTTCTATTCTGGCACAAATCGTTTGGATGAATACATCCCAAGGTCTTGTGAGACCATTTAGGGCCGTCATTATAAGTTCGTCTTCATCTATAGTATTTCTGATTGCTTCTAGTTGTTCTTTGAATTGGAATATTCTGGAGAAATATTCTTCGATTGATTCTCCTTTCTACATCCTTGTATTCTTGAGCCGTGTTCTTAGATTCATATTTCAGTTTATGTTCTTTCCTTCATATAATATGCTTAGGGCATCAAACATTTCTTTCAGAGTCTTCTTTGATGACACATAAGGGATCAAGTGATCTTTGATTGAATCTGCAATGATTCTTTTGGCCCTTATCGTGTCCTTTTGATGCTTTGCTTTTTCTATAACATCGTCGGATTCTGGCACTTCTTCTTTGATGAATCTTGCTAGGTCATTCTCTTCAAGAATGATACCAATCCTATACTTCTAGGCACGAAAGTTTTCCACACCTTCCAGCTTGTCAACAAGCTTAGTGCTTGCAGACATCTTTTACCTAGAGCTAGGAAAATGTCCAAAAATGAAAATGCTCAAAATCAAATTCTGAACTTACCAGGAGGTGCGCTTGGCTGAGGCGAGTATCCTGGTGTGTCTGGATCTGAGAAAATCCAACTTTTACCACTCCAAAATTGATCTGCATATTTCTGGACTGGTGCTTTTGGTTTTCTAGTACCTCTGGTACTCTGGTACTTCTTGTACTTTGGTTTTCTGGTACTTTAGGTACTTTGTGAAACTAGGGTTTCACTTTTCGGGAGATCTAGCCACTGAAAAGTTGCGTTGAGAGTGCCAAAGTGATCCTTGAGGGAGGGCACACTTTTCTAGATGGTTTTAGGGTTGAAACACCTCACCAACAAAAACCCTAATTTGCATGTACGACAACAGTGACATTTTTCACTTTCTCTTGTGAAAAATGCTCTCTTTAGCTTAGCTCTGATACCATGTTAATGTTTAAGCTATTATTAGAGTTCTTTGCATTTCAATAAATAACAATAGCATAAGATAGGATCACTGAGAAATACACAATCACAAGAGACACACCATTTATCCTGGGAAACCCTCATGGGGGAGAAAACCCAACAAAAGTTCCTTATTATAGATAACCAATACAATGCTAAGAGATAACTCAAACAAATACAAAAAATCCCCTCCCAAGGATGCACCTCTCTCTCTCTCTGTCTCTCTTCTTCAATTGTAGCTCTGAAGCTTGTCTCTCAATGAACAAGTGAGTGTGTGTCTAAGTGAGGCGCTAACCTCCTTATTTATACAATTCTGGCACGTGTGGAAGTGTCTCTTTACTGGCAGGGCCGACTTCTTCTTCTGGGTGGTTATAACCATCTTTAATATATTATGGGGCCTCTCTAATATATTTTGGGGCCGACTTCTTAATTTTCCTATTACAATTATACTTTAACCAATCCGCAAAAGGGGATTTGGTCTTTTACAATAGCCGACATGATCAATCCGCAATAGGGGATTGATCTAATGAATAATTCCACAATAATAATTAGAATACACTTTACAGTTACATTCTTTCAACAAAAAGATGGATGTTTTTCATAGCATCATCCCCATTTACCCAGTCAATACATAGGCTTACAAGTTTATAACCCCATGCTCCAAACCAATTCTAAGGAGGGTCTCAAAGATTTAACTTTGCTCAAATGTTAAAGCCTCTCCTAAGTCCCAATTTGAAAGTGACATAATGAACACTTGAAGAATATAATGCGCTCCCAACTCCACATTCCCCTTGATTGTCTTTTATTGATGTCATCAAAGAAGCCCCAAGGGATGTCTTTGTATATCATCAGTCCCGGGTTGTCTCATTGGCTTTGGTTGTAAGAGTTTTTTCACTTTATCATAGACATTTAATTTTGTGAAATAAATCAATGGGAGAGTAGGGATTATCCTCAAAGATAATGTTATTCCTAAATGCCCCAACAAACAACAATAGGAAGGGATTTCTAGAATGCCATAAACGTATCTTCCATCTAACCTTTGAAATTGTCCAATAATGTGAGGCCTTTCCATTTACCTTTCCTATCTATTAGGAAAAGGAGTTCCTTCCAAACTTCGATCACAAAAAAAAATGTTAGAACAAATCAATGAATTAATTGTTAGTTTTTCTTAAAGGTCCGATAGACCAAAGTTTGTCTTAGTGGACGATAATCTTCATCATCATCATCACAATCTAAAAGGATGTGTTGAATATATTATTTATTCCATTTGCATGGAGGACATCTAGGTTCTTTCGAGAACATCCTAGGTAAGGGCCTTGTTTGCAAAGGCAAGGCAAAATAATTTTTTTGACTTGAGGGGAGCATTGATCCTCTAGATTGTATTTCACCACCATTCAACCCAAGGTTGTTCTTCAAGAAAACTTGCAATATAACCTAATTTTGCAATGTATACCCCCCGAATAGGGTTCTTTGACCATACCGATCTTTTTCAATTTTAGAATAAAGGAATCCCACTCCTCAACTAGTTGTATTTCCAAATGTAGAAGCCTCCCATCTTTCCAACCTCGGTGCCAAAGAAAATTAATTCCAGAGGCTACAATATCTACAAAGGTGAAAATGTCATGTTGTCTCAGCACAAATAATAGCTCCTCTGAGAGCCGATGTTGTCCTTCACATGATATCCAAAGATCCAAACCGAATCTAACATTCCTCTCATTCCTTATTTTCCAACAAAGTCAATTCCCCAGTAGGAAAAGTCAATGTTGTGACTTTCCCTATGATGGATGAATTTGCTATGGTTTTATGTGGTGAGTTTGTCCACCCTTAGTAACTTACCCTGTTAGTTATTTTTTCTTATCTTAAAATATTAAAAGAAATTACTTTTTACATTTTTCTTTAAAAAAATAAATTGGACTAATTAGATTTTCTTTTCTAAATTTCTTTTATCTTTTTTCCCAAATGGAATTTGTTTTCTTTTTTGATATCTTTATTATTAAACCTAATTGATAGAATTTAACTACCTTTTTCCTTTTTTTTTTTTCCTTTTAGAGGTGGTAAAACCTATCACAACTCAATTGTCAACAAACAATGAGGAAAACTATCACTCACTGCTATTAGTGAATGTGGGTTGACTCATCATCATTATTCAAGGAAAACCACTAACCCTAAAATAATCTACTAGTAATTTGTAAGGGGGCAAAGTTTCACTCGTGCTAAATACCTTTAGGTCGTTAAACTATTTCCTTGTGTCAGAGAAAGATAAACTCTTACTCAATCACAGACAATTTTAAATCTTAATATAAAACCAAAATACACTTTCAACCTAAATAATATTTGAAAAAAACTAACATCCCATATTATTGTAGCAAAAAAAATTATATATAAAAATTAATTGAAATACTATTAATTAAATATAAAAATATTATTATCATAATTAAATTAAAATATTATTGGAGGTAAAGATAAATGACTATTAATCAACACGCATGCTTTAACTAGCCACAAGTATTGCATATTCTCGACTCTCCATTGCATATTATAATGACAATGTGTGATTTGCAGTCCTTTTTTCATTTATTTTTTTTCAATCTTTTTTCCGTACTTTGTTAATAATGAGGACCAACAGCACTTATAATAGAGCTACCTTATTTTTTGTTTTGCATGTAGCGAGTGTCATAATATTAGTATGATAAACAGACTATAAAAAAAACCATATATATTATACATCAAAACAATACATATTATATAAACTAAAATATACACAATTAAATTTAAATACTTTTAAATTCAAGAATATATATCCCATTCTATACCACATTTATTACTTTATTACGAAAGATATATGATTTCCCAGCAAAATAATAACAACATCTTACTTATATTGAATTCTATATCTACCTGAATTTGTCCATACCCGATGGGCTGGTCACTTTTATGTTATTATTACATAAATTTTGTTTTAAGGGTGAGCCAAATAGTGTAATACGAAATTCCAAAAAATAGGAAAGAGACGAGGCATTGAACTTTTGTACTTTAATGTTACCATGTAACGACCAGCACATAGTTTATAAATTTTAATGAAATCCCCCCAACGATCCATGCATTGACTATCAATATCAAATCAAATGTTTGAAATCAACACTCGTGTGGCGTGTCATATTTACTTTCAATATTAAATTAAATGCTTGAAATCAACACTCTTTTGGTATGAGGAGAGGTTACGATTTTGAGCTTAGTATTTCTGGGGTTGCGGTTATCATCTACGAAGTGAGGAAGTATTGATGAGTTTTCCACAACATTAAATGTTGGAAAAAAAAAGTTCGTAAGTTTCCTAGAGAGCATAATGTGGCGACTAACATTTGACAACTAAATAAATACATTCAAAAGGGGTTCAAGCCACCAGACCAAACTATCTGGCAAGAAAAGATTTGGTTCCGTCCATTTCACCACCTAAAGTTCGTCCGACTAAAAAAGAATCTCGAGGTATCCATTTTTTTTTTCACAAACAATAGTATTAAAATAGATTTTGCTTAAGTGTAATTTAGACGCTGTTCAAAATAGATTATAAAATTGGGTAGGTTTGACTTAATATGGGAGACGCTCTAGTCTTCTTTGAGGTGTTTGAGCAAAATTAAAATTGTTATTTTAATTGAATTTTTCATAAATAATTTGATTGATTTAAAAAAGAAAGCAATATAGTATAGAAATTGGTATCTTAAGAGTGCGCTAGTCATAGATTTCACCTAGATGTTAATCTTTAGTTCTTCCATTAGTTTTGCTACACAAGGGGAGGTTGATTGTGTTCTCTCCATTAGAAGAGACCTCCATTAGAAGAGACCTGATAAAATTTGCAATTTGAATGATCATGTCCAAGAGGGTTATGACTCACTGCTGCAATTCCAATTTTTTTCTAGAGAGTTACTCCATGGTTGCTTTGTTCACTATACTCCTTTGTTCAACATCATGCAATCGATCCTCTATCTCCAATTTGGAGGTATCCCTCTTCTCCTCCATTGTCCTTGAGCATTTATCCAATTGGGATTTCTAGTGAGTAGTTTGCAAACTAAAGTAATGGACATCACCCAAGGTAATCCTAAGCTCTCGATTGGTGCTACTCAAGGCACACCCCTCTTTGGTAAGAACATAACAACGACATGTGCAATGACCTCTTTCCATCATGATAGTGGGTGGAGAGTCGAATCAATGGGAGGAGATAAGCACAAAGATGGAGGGGAGCAAAGGAGAAGGCATGGGAGAGAGGGAGGAGGTCATTGAGGAATGAAGGGAGATGGGGGGGGAGAGGAGGGTGGCGGTCCACAAGAGAGACAACAAGCTCTTGTCCTTCGACAACGTGGAGGAGTGAGGGCAAACACAAAGTAGGGGGAGATGGGAGATCCCCTCTTTATTCTTAAAAACGATAAATTCATCCTTTCCTAACCTTAACCACTTATGCATTTGTACCAGTTTGCTCATGGTATGTGGGAAGAGGATGTTTCAAACCCTTATGTTATCTTCAGGATGATTAAGCAAGCAAGCTAAATATCAATTCCCCATGATTGAAGTGGAAGGTAAGGTTGATAACCATCCCATAACAATTTTAATTGATTTTGGAGTTATCCACAATTACATAAACTCTAACATTGTTGAAATATTTCACTTTCAAAGGAGTAAGCATAAGAAATCTTGGTTAGTTCAATTAGCCACTAGGGCTAAGAGGAAAATCAATGAGTTAATTAAAGTTTGTGCGATATACATGAATGGACTCAACACAAAGGTAGATGTAAACATCATACCATTGGGTTTATATGATTATCTTGTTATCACAAATCTGTGTATTAGGAAAATCCCAACACAATCCATGGAAGCATGGCAATTATGGGAGTACCTACCCACTAACACCTTAGATAGACACTCCCCTCGCTTTAGTGATGATAAGTCACCACAAGGGGGGAATCCTGGTGACCCTAGGGGGATTGAAATGAAAAGTGATGTGATGATTAGTGAAACCCCTATAGGTCGAGCTTGGAGATGAAGAGTGGCTTGGAAAAGAGTCTTGTGAAGGAGGAGATGGTTGCCAAGTGTTTTGTACCTGCAAAACAATATTAGCCATGCCTGGAACAAGAAAAATGATCATAAACCAAGCCTTTTATCAAAGGTGATCAAACAAGAATCCTTGTTGTCCAAAAATGCATCAGTAGGGAAATATATAGTTCAACAAATAAATATGTTACTAGCTGCGAAATTAACCATCCAAAACATCAAATAATTATTGGGCAATCAAGCCCTAATCATGTAGATAATATCCCAATACTTAAACACAAGTTTTGATGGAAAAATAGGGCCGAAAAAATATGTTATAAACAATACACTAGGGAAGCCTTGTGGTTGTAGCAAAATTTTTCTACATCAACAATTTCTAGCCACTGAAATTTACAAGCAAATCACCCAAATGAAAGCCCTTGACTAAGAGAATAATTAGCACCAATTACTTGCAATTTTCAGTGGTAGAAAGAGTAGTAAAAGATGATTAAAGAGTGAGTATGCATCAACCCTGATGGCTATAGAAATTAGTTTATAACAACAAGAGAATCACTTGGCTAAAGGAGATGCCCTTAGGGCTCAAACAAGATAATAACATGTATAATCAATTCCAACTAAGACAAATGCAATATCTCATCAATTCACGTATACCAATGCAATGATTTTAGATCTCCAATGAAAATTAGATTAGTGCCTTATCAATTGGGTTATGGGGTCTCTTGTTGTAAGAGATATTTGTGTTACCTCTCTAGGGGTGTAAGCCTTTTTACTCGCTTGAGCAAACACAACTAGAAAGTAAATCTAGGAGGGTGTAAGCCTTTTTACTCCTCCTAGCAACATTTGCAAAGTAGTTTATCCAAGACAATAGTGATAGATATTAGTGGAGGGTGTATACTTTTATACTCATCTAAGAGTTTAGACAAGAATAAACATGAAACAATAAGAAATAACAACAATTCCTTACCAATTCCAATAGCTAGCAAGTAAAAACCCTTCTTTACCAAGAATATTCCACCACAAAGAAAAAAAAAGTATTCAAGAGATAATGCCTTAGCTTCTTCCACCAAAAGACAAGTACTAGCATCCAAAAGCATAAGAGAGAGAGAGAGAGAGAGAGAGAGAGAGAGAGAGAGATGCGATTTTCCCAAATAGGGAGAAAATTTCAGCCAACACTTATGTAATTCTCAAGTGAGTTATGTCTAAAATGAAAGTGACAAGGCCTTTATTTATACAAAACCTTGTAAAACCAATTTGTTCACATACTTAGGGTAAAACAAAAATTAGGGAGGATGACCTCCTAAATTTTCCCCTTTACAAATTAGAATTTAAATTTACAAAAGAAGAAAGCCCTAAAAGATGACATCATACCCCTTATGGGTGACGTTTTGGCATAAGAAGCAAGACGTTGAGGTTCTTGAGGGAGACGTTGGGCCTCCAAAGGCCATATCTTCAAGTGCAAGAGTCTTCCTTCATCAAGATGTGCCAAGTCATCATCAAACCATCCAACACCACCAAACCCTACCCCTCCAAGTATGATGTCATGCCCTACAAGATGACGTTTTGAGCCTCCAAGGCCAAACGTTGGGCAATTGGGGGGGGGGGGTAGTCTCCTTCTCGAAGGTGTCCTCTCATGCCTCCAAAGAACAATGTTCATCATCCATGTGTCAAAGAGAAGGGGGCACATCTCCCAACCTATGGGATTCATGCCCCAAATGAAGGTCCAAGTGACCTTGTGCCTTCACGATCAAACTTTCCCCTGCCAAGGTCCTACAAAGACAAAATAGTACACCCTCCAAAGGTCCACAAGTCACAATATCATGCCAAGTAAGTCATATCTAATAAAATAGCCACCCGAACATGTGCATCGAATCCCCCCTTTTCAAATTAAACAAATGCTTAAAGACCTTATACAATTTGCCAAATTTAGATATGCGAGGGGTGTCACAATGTCCTATTGGGTGAATGTAACACACCCACTATGGGAACTAAGATTTTTCACCTTTTTCTTTCTCCTTCATTATCGAGGGACAGAGTTTCTGAATTCCTACGAGATTCTAGCATAGGCTAGGTCTTCCAATCGGGACCTTCACCAAACCAATTCACTGGTTCTTTCGTTGAAAATTGGTCGTGTACTATTCACGCACCAAGTGTAGGATTCACTTCCATGTGTCCATTGGTTGTGACCCCAGGCTAAGCCAAGAGGTGCCTTTCGCATTTTGGGACTTCAGAAACGGGGAGTTCGAAATGCAAGGGAGTCGAGTTCTTCGACTCTTCAAACCCTGAAACCCGAAATCCTATTCACACCAAGTTGCTTAAGGATTTCACCTACCAGGACTTCGCGTACTGGGATTTCGTGATATGCGAGGACAAGAGGTCTCGTACTTGAGTTTCCAGGAGCCGAAACTCCGAAACGCCAATATATATATATATATAACGCTAAGTTCATTTCGGGGTTTCGCAAGTCGAGATTTCGCGATATGCGAGGACAAGAGGTCTCGCACTTGAGGTTCCAGGAGCCGAAATTCCGAAACACTGATATATATATATATATATATATATAATGCTAAGTTCATTTCGGGGTCTCGCAAGTTGGGATTTCATGACATGCGAAGACAATAGGTCTTGCACTTGAGTTTCCAGGAACCGAAACTCCAAAACGTTGATATATATATATATATATATATATATATATATATAATGCTAAGTTCATTTCGAGTTCTCGGAAGTCGGGATTTCGTGACATACGAAGACAGGAGGTTTTCCCTTGGGTATCCCAGGTGCCGAAATGTCGAAACACCAAACTCTATTCACGCTCTATCATTTCGGGGTTTCTCACATCAGGATTTCGCATCTGGCGAATACAACGAAACTGACATTTAGGATTCCCCAGTGCCGAAACACTGAAACATCAAAATCTATTCACGCTCTATCATTTCGGGGTTTCTCACATTGGGATTTCGCGTCTGGCGAATACAAGGAAACTGACCCTTAGGATTTCCGGGTGCCGAAACGCCGAAACATCAAAATCTATTCATGCTCTATCATTTCGGGGTTTCTCACATCGGGATTTCGCATCTGGCAAATACAAGGAAACTGACCCTTAGGATTCCCGGGTGCCGAAACGCCGAAACATCAAAATCTATTCACGCTCTATCATTTCGGGGTTTCTCACATCGGGATTTCGCGTCTGGCGAATACAAGGAAACTGACCCTTAGGATTTCCAGGTGCCGAAACGCCAAATCATCAAAATCTATTCATGCTCTATCATTTCCGGGTTTCTCACATTGGGATTTCACGTCTGGAGAATACAAGGAAATTGACCCTTAAGATTCCCGGGTGGTGAAACGCTGAAACATAAAAATCTATTCACGCTCTATCATTTCGGGGTTTTTCACATCGGGATTTCGCGTCTGGCGAATACAAGGAAACTGACCCTTAGGATTCCTGGGTGCCGAAACACCGAAATGTCGAGAGGTATCCCCGCTAAGCTACTTTCGGTGACAGGGATGAAACAAATTCATGGGCTTACTAAATCGGTGGTCCTTTCAAGGAACTCACTCCTCTCTATATGGTGAGGGAACTTTCCCGGAAGGAGGTGCCTTCGGGGAAATCCAACCAGGGCATCGTGGGAGTTAAGTAAATGGGACAAATCTCCCGAGAGCAAACTCGAAATTTGAATCTCCCGAGAGCAAACTCGAAATTTGAACTTGTTCAATATATATATATATATATATATATATATATATATATATATATATATATATATATATATGCACCGACTATATTCATACAAGTATAAGCATGCACCCACCATTTCTGATCAAAACACTAGGCAAACACTTCTATACAGAAACCATTTATGAGGGTACAACCATGAGCATGCATTCCAGGAATATTCAATTTAAGATACAACACTTAAATACTTATCAAAAAACATGAGGTGTAACACAACTGCTGAGAGGGGTGCTCATTTCCACCCAACCGTAGGCTCAGCGACTCCCAACGGATTTACCACTAGCCACCCCTGAGCTAGACCACGAGGCTTTGAGACTCAGTCTCCTACTTCTCGCTCATCGAAAGTCAAGGACGAAGGTTACTCCCCTTCTCCTCTGCTCAAGACTCGTTGTATTTTACGGAGTTCCTCTGGTTCTCCTTCTGCGATACCTGTTGTGCGCTCTCTCTCCCCACACTTCCTTTCTTGCTTTGTCCTGCAAGGTCGCGTGTGGCACGAATTCCCTCGCAGTGGTCAGGTCTGAGGGCTTCTACAGATGGGCGGTTCACCCCCATCCCCTCATTAACTCATGAGGAGCCTCCCCACCTACCATCCTGGTGAGTAATTCATTCCAGGGCCAGAGAGCAGCTTTGGTCTTTGATGCAGTAAAGACCAATACGGTATTGGTTCGGTGGAAGTTAACGCCACCATTCCAAGTGCCTTCCACCACCTTTCATCATCCATCGTGGTCTCTTTTTCAGCACATCCCCCTCCCAGCAGTCATGCAACATATATTCACACATTATTTACATTCAACAACTCTTTATACAAGGTTCGTCAAATCACACATTCACATATTGGAGTTTTCCATAGTTCTTGGCCAATATAGTTATTTTTACAGACTGGGGGAAACAAGGTGTTACAATTCCCTCCCCCTTAAAGGAACATCGTCCTCGATGTTCTATCTATCAATAGAACGTGTAAGTACAGAAGTAAACAAAATCGGATATGCCCGTTTCATGGCATCTTCCATTTCCCATGTAGCCTCATCTGGGCCAAAATGTTTCCACTGCACCTTGACCTGTGCAATGGTTCGGTTTCTGGGCGGGGTTTCCTTTCTGTCCAGTATGCATTGAGGTTCTGGTAGGAATTCTCCCTCCGGTTCCACCTGGATCATAGACCAGTCAATTATATGATTATAATCATGTACATATTTCTTCAATAATGAAACATGGAAAACATTATATGCTTTTACTATGGGAGGAAGTGCTAGCCTATAGGCTACAGGTCCCACTCTATCTAGAACTTCAAAGGGTCCACAATATCGAGGTGCCAACTTGGCACATGCTCCCATCTTCAAGGAACTTTTCATGGGCCTAACTCTGAGGTATACGTGGTCTCCTGCCTTGAACTCTCTTGGAGTTCTCTTTTGGTCGGTGTAACTTTTCTATCGGTTCTGAGCGACCTTTAGATTTTGTTTTATCTGAATCACTTGTTGTTCCATTTCTTTCAACATGTCGGGTCCAATGGTAACTCTATTTACAGGATTACTCCAACTAACTAGAGTATTGCACAACCTACCATAGAGGACTTCGAAAGGGCTCGTCTTTAGGGATTCTTGGTAGCCGTTGTTGTAAGCGAATTCCATCGGTGGCAGTAAATCTTCCCACTTTTTGGGTTGATGCATTACGTGCATCCTGAGCATGTATTCTAATATTTGGTTCACCCTTTTCATCTGCCCATCGGTTTGAGGGTGATAGGCTGTGCTAAATAGTAACTTGGTCTCCAAACCAGCCATCAGGGATTTCCAAAAGTTGGAAGTAAATTTTGTGTCTCTGTCAGACACGATCTCTTTCAGCATACCATGCAGTTTGAATATCTCCTTCATGAATACGTTGGCGATGTCTATTGCTTTACAAGTCGACTTGACGGGGATAAAATGAGAGGACTTGCTCAATTTATCCACCACTACCATGATGGCGTCATTCTGTTTGGTCGAGGTTGGTAATTCGGTGATGAAATCCATGGAGATGGTTTCCCATTTCCATTCCGAGATTGGTAGAGGTTGTAATAATCCTGTTGGGTGTCGATGTTCTGCTTTAACCTGTTGGCATTCTATGCATTGGGCTAAGTACTCAGCTATGTCTTTCTTCAATCCAGGCCAATAGAATTGTTTCCTGGTGGTTGTGATCATCTTCTGGTATCCTGGATGACCAATATAGGGTCTTTTGTGTAGTTCATCCATTATGAACCTCTTCAAGTTGTCACAATCTGGGATATACAATCTGTTTCTGTAAGTGAGCAGACCTCCTTACATCATCTCGTAGTCTCCATACTTTATCCCTGTTGGTTCTTGCTGCAGGTATGAGGTCACAGTCTGGAAGAATGTGTCTGTCTCTTGTGCATTTCTGACTCTTTCCTTGACATCCGTCTCCCAGGTGCTTACCATTGCCAGGTGAATTATTTTCATGCTTCTGCTAAGGGCATCGAATACCCTATTTTCCTTTCCCTTAATATGTTTGATTTCAAAATCAAACTCCCTGAGAAAGGGCCATCCACCTAGCTTGTCTGGCATTGAGCTTTGGTTGGTTAAACAGATATCGCAATCCACAGTGGTTTATCATAAGTACAAATTTTCTTCCCAGGAGATAATGCCTCCACATTTTCAAGGCATACATTATGGCGGCCAGCTCTAGATCATGGGTCACTTAGTTGACTTCGTGCTCATTCAATTTTCGGCATTCATAGTAGACCACACTTCCTCCTTGCATAAAGACTCCTCCGAGCCCTTCCTTATAGGCATCTATGCACACGAGGAAGTCAGCTTCCGAATCGACGATCTTCAGCACGGGTGCGTGGGTCAGTAGATGTTTCAGGGTTTGAAATCTTTCTTCACATTACTGTCCACGTGAATTTTGTCCCCTTCTTCTGGAGGGTAGTGATTGGACACCCAATCTTGGAGAATTCTTTTATAAATCTCCTATAGTATCCTGCCAAGCCCATAAATGATCTGATATCTGAAACGTCCTTCAAGGTAGGCCATTCCATGATAGACCTGATCTTATCAGGGTCTACCACTACCCCTTCTTCAGATAGGACATGGCCCAAGTAATGTATTTGTTTCTGGAAAAAGTCACACTTTCTAAATTTGGCATAGAGCTGATGTTCTCTTAGCACTTGAAGCAAAAGCCTAAGGTGTTCCTCATGTTCCTCTCTATTCTTGGAGTAAATTAATATGTCATCAATAAAAACCAACACAAATTTGTCTAGAAATTTGCTGAGCACATTGTTCATCATGCACATAAAAGTGGCAGGGGCATTGGTTAATCCGAATGGTACTACCACAAACTCGTAGTGACCATATCTCGTCCCGAAGGAAGTTTTGTGGATGTCTTCGCCCTTGATTCGGACTTGATGGTATCCAGATCTCAAGTCAATCTTCGAGAAGATAGAGGCACCTCCCAATTGATCGAACAAGTCATCGATCCTGGGTAAGGGGTACTTGTTCTTTATGGTTACCTTATTGAGTTGTCTATAATCTATACATAGTCAGAGGGTACTGTCTTTCTTTTTCAAAAACATGACTGGTGCTCCCCATGGAGACACGTTGGGCCGGATATAGCCTCTGTCCATCATTTATTTCAGTTGTAATTTAAGATCAACTAGCTTAGGCGTGCTCATCTGGTAGGGTGTCCTAGACACTAGCACAGCTCCTGGTGCAAGTTCTATTGAGAAGTCGATGTCCCTTSTTGGAGGTAGACCCGGTACCTCTTCCGGAAATACATCTCTGTATTCTCTCAGTGTGGGGTGGTCTTYGAGGATTTGTTTGTCACCTTTAATTGTTTTCAACACCTGTATTGCATATAGTGGACATCCTTTTCTGCAATACTTTCTCATTTGAAGAGCTGATATTTGTCTCACCGAGACAGGTTTTTGGATCCCTTGAAGGGTTATTCTCCTTCCTTCTTCACTTACACATTCCAAGTTTTTATGGTAACAATCCAGTTTGGCTTTATGGGTGGCTAGCTATTCCATACCAATCAACAGATCATACGATCCCAGGGGTAATATGTTAAGGGTTTCTTGGGTGSGGAATTCACCCATAATGAGTTGGCACGTTGGTATGACCTCTGCTACCCTTCTTTTGGTGCCAGTGGCTAACTGTACCAACCATGGCTTGGAGTTTTTATGTGGCTGTAGTTTACATTTATCAACATCCTTAGGGGCTATATAACTCAAATTTGAACCAGGGTCAATCATAATAGACACTAGATGGTTGGTGATCATACCTTTGATTTCCACCACTTAAGCTTGGTGGTCAGCTTGGTTATTATCCAAGGCTGCATAAATTTGTGGCACACTCTTGGCCACGTCATTGACGGTGGTAGCTTCTTGAACGTTGTAAATTCTCCGGCTGTTCTGTTGTTGGTGCGGGCAGTCCCTCAGTAGATGTTCTTCTCCAAAACCCCAACATTTCAAAGGTTCTCTCTTTGGGTTATCGGTCGTTACTGGGGCAGATCCAGAAAGTTTATTTTCACTCAAGGAGGGAAAGTTTTGTTGGTATACACTTCGGGCTGGGAAGCTCATCCTTGAGTTCTTTTTATAGTCCTTAAATCTTGGGGATTTAAACCCCTTTTTCTGGAATCCTGAACTATTCTTATGCTTCTAGCCTTCAAGAGGTCCTGTCCGATGCCCAAGCTGTTCATAACAATATCTTGCCTTTCAGATAGTATCTTATAGGGTCTTTAGTTCGTCAAATTCAATCCTGTTCTGACAGTCCTTAGGTAGTCCACTAATGAATCGTTGCACCTTTGCCTTTTCTACTTTTATGTAGGGTACATACCTCAACAACTCAAGGAATCTGCTGACATATTCCTCTATGGTGAGTTGCCCCAGCTTGAGTTCATAGAATTATTTAGTCTTTTTGTCAAAGTATTTTTCCGACAGATATTTCTTCCTGAAGTATTTCTCAAACCGTTCCCAAGACAAGTCTTCTTCGTGAATCCATTTTACATTCTTAAGGTCTTCCCACCAAATGGAAGCCTTTCCATTCAAGTTGAAGGTGGCTACTTGGGCCTTCAAGTTTTCTGAGAAGTCATGGACTCTGAAATACTTCTTTAGTCCAAGCAGCCAGGCCTCTGCTTCCTCTCCCTTCTTTATTTCACCGTCGAAGGTGGGTGGTTTGGCCTTCTTGAACTCTTCGAGATTATGACTCTTGGAAAGTTTTCACTTCTTTTGTTTTCTTCGGGAATGAGAACCAATTCTGGTGCTAGAAGATCCCTCCGAGTCCCCAGATTCCTTTCCAGAAGAATCGTCCGACGCTTGTCCTTTATCTCTGGGGTGGACCTTTCTCGAGGTGCTCCTCTCAGTATGGCCACTGGCATGACAACGTTTCTGTATCTCAGGTTCATGTTTCAATTGTCTTTGTATGTCAGATAAGATCTGCAGTAAAACTGCATTAATTTTCATTTGCTTCTCTTGCTCTTTTATCATCCTCTTGTTGTCAGCCTTGTAGCTCTGAAATTCGACCATGAGGCTCCTCACAGTCTCAGCTAGATCTGGAGGGATCCCTACCACCCTCTTTTTGTCAGACTCTTCGTCTCTATTGTGGGAGCCCTCCCCCACTTCATGGTGAGTCACCATTCTATACGTCTGTAATTTCCCATGGTTGATCATCCGCTTGTGTGCAAAGAAGAATGCTTGTTGTTAGTCAATATTTATATACATTCATAGCCCGCGCAATATTCATAATTTTCACATGCATACACACAATAGGGGATTTTTATTCTTAACTTCGACTTTTAATTGAGGGGGTCAAGATAAAGAGTTACTCCTTTTAACAATACTCCGAATGGAGTCTCTGCGCAACCTGTTCATGAGCCCAAGCAGGCCAAGTGTTGTAACCATGCTCTGATACCAATTTGTAGCACACCCACTACAGGAACTAATATTTTTCACCTTTTTCTTTCTCCTTCATTATCGAGGCACAGAGTTTCCGAATTCCTACGAGGTTCTAGCGTAGGCTAGGTCTTCCAATCAGGACCTTCACCAAACTAATTCACTGATTCTTTCGTTGAAAATCCGTCGTGTACAATTCAGGCACCAAGTGTGGGATTCACTTCCATGTGTCCATCGGTTGTGACCCTGGGCTAAGCCAAGAGGCGCCTTTCGCATTTCGGGACTTCAGAAACTGGGAGTTCGAAATGCAAGGGAGTCATGTTCTTCGACTCTTCAAAACCTGAAACTCGAAATCCTATTCACACCAAGTTGCTTCGGGATTTCACCTACCGGGACTTCACGTAACGAGATTTCGCGATATGCGACGACAAGAGGTCTCGCACTTGAGTTTCTAGGAGCCAAAA
>ML781448.1:1395397-1406377 GCA_009831015.1 Picea engelmannii
GCGACATGCGAAGACAGGAGGCTTGCCCTTGGGTATCCCAGGTGCCAAAACGTCGAAACACCAAACTGTATTCACGCTCTATCATTTCGAGGTTTCTCACATCGGGATTTCGCATCTGGCGAATACAAGGAAACTGACCTTTAGGATTCCCGAGTGCCGAAATGCCGAAACATCAAAATCTAGTCACGCTCTATCATTTCGGGGTTTCTCACATCAGGATTTCGCATCTGGCGAATACAAGGAAACTGACCCTTAGGATTTTCGGGTGACGAAACGCTGAAACATCAAAATCTATTCACGCTCTATCATTTCGGGGTTTCTCACATCGGGATTTCGCGTCTGGCGAATATAAGGAAACTGACCTTTAGGATTCTCGGGTGCGGAAACGCCGAAACATCAAAATCTATTCACGTTCTATCATTTCGGGGTTTCTCAGATCGGGATTTCGCGTCTGACGAATACAAGGAAACTGACCCTTAGGATTTCTGAGTGCCGAAACGCCGAAACATCAAAATCTATTCACACTCTATCATTTCGGGGTTTCTCACATCGGGATTTCGCGACTGGAGAATACAAGGAAACTGACCCTTAGGATTCCCGGGTGCCGAAATGCTGAAACATCAAAATCTATTCACGCTATATCATTTCAGGGTTTCTCACATTAGGGTTTCCCGTCTGGCGAATACAAGGAAACTGACCCTTAGGATTCCCGGGTGCCGAAACGCTAAAATGTCGAGAGGTATCCATGCTAAGCTACTTTCGGTGACAGGGATGAAACAAATTCATGGGCTTACTAAACTGGTGGTCCTTTCAAGGAACTCACTCCTCTCTATATGGTGAGGGAACTTTCCCGGAAGGAGGTGCCTTCAGGGAAATCCAACCAGGGCATTGTGGGAGTTAAGTAAATGGGACAAATCTCCCGAGAGCGGACTCGAAATTTGAACTTGTTCAATATATATATATATATATATATATATATATATATATATATATATATATATATATATATATATATATGAACCGACTATAGTCATACAAGTATAAGCATGCACCCACCATTTTCGATCAAAACACAAGGCAAACACTTCTATACAGAAACCATTTATGAGGGTACAACCATGAGCATGCATTCCAAGAATATTCAATTTAAGATACAGGACGCAAATACTTATCAGAAAACACCAGGTGTAACACAACTGCTGAGAGGGGTTCTCATTTCGACCCAACCGTAGTCTCAACGACTCCCAACGGATTTACCACTAGCCACCCCCGAGCTAGACCACGAGGCTTTGAGACTCGATCTCCTACTTCTCGCTCGTCGAAAGTCAAGGACGAAGGTTACTCCCCTTCTCCTCTGCTCAAGACTCGCTGTATTTTCCGGATTTCCTCTGGTTCCCCTTCTGTGATCCCTGTTGTGCGCTTTCTCTCCCCACACTTCCTTTCTTGCTTTGTCCTGCAAGGTCGCGTGTGGTACGAATTCCCCTGCAGTGGTTAGGTCTGAGGGCTTCTACAAATGGGCGGTTCACCCTCATCCCCTCATTAACTCATGAGGAGCCTCCCCACCTACTATCCTGGCGAGTAATTCATTCCAGGGACAGAGAGCATCTTTGGTCTTTGAGCTAGCAAAGACCAATACGGTATTGGTTTGGTGGAAGTTAACGCCACCATTCCAGGTGCCTTCCACCACCTTTCATCAACCATTGTGGTCTCTTTTTCAGCACATCCCCCTCCCAACAATCATGCAACATATATTCACACATTATTTACATTCATCGACCCTTTATACAGGGTCCGTCAAATCACACATTCACATCTTGGAGTTTTCCATAGTTCTTGGCCAATATAGTTATTTTTACGGACTGGGGCAAACAGGGTGTTACAGTGAACCAATCCTCAAGTAGGGGATGTTCCCAAGGACAAGCTTTCTAATTCATGTACTGGATGTGAGGTGGATGGGGTTAGAATTCTAGGTATGTGGTTTCATGACATACAATGGCTCATATTGTCTCATTTATGGGCGCCTTTGTTGAGGGCTAGCTACATCCTTTTCCTTTATTTTTTTTAAGGCATATTTTTCCAAGCCCTTTGTTAGCCTTTTAATTTGCATGTGTCACCAAGTTTAAGACAATAAGGGGAACTGAAAGGGAAATGCTTAGCCCACATATGCTCTACCTTGGTTTGCATGCCTTTTCAAGTTGAAGGCAATAAGGGGCACTAAAAAGGAAATTCATAGCCCACAAATGCTCTACCTTGGAAAGTTTCAATAATTGATTAATTATTTATTTTATGGGTCCCTTTTTTGAGAAAAAATTCATTTCTCTCAATATTCCAGGGTGAGCATTTATTTCATGATGTTTTTACTGGGGCACCTCCGATCCTAATGGCCCCTTCTTCCCATGAAATTAGGTACATGCCCTTCTTGGGTCAATAAGCCCAAAAACCTAAAAGGTGGGGAGATGGAGGGCAATAAGTGATGGAATGTGGAAAGTATGAGTGGGAATGGTATGATGAACCTTCAAGGAGACCCCCCGATAATGGCCCTTTCCCTAAGTGTGGCCATTTACTAGGAAACCATAACACTCACCAAGGTGAAATAGGGAAAAATGAATAATCTCCAAGAAAACATTTTCAAAATCAAGAAAGGACCCTTTGCAACATGTTCAAATTCTTCAAATATTAAAATGATACATACTACAATACCAGACTTGTTACCTCATGAAGCAATACCTACTTTCCTCTGTGGGCCAAGATGGGTGTGGTAGATGTTGCTGCCATCAATCGGATGGTGGTGCGTGGTATGATAGGGGCCCCTTCCTACTCATTTGCCTCTCGGTACTCCATGTATTCTACCAAAGGGACTCAAGACATCATCTCCTTAGTTAGCCCTAGAAATGGAGGATAACATGTCTAATTGGCATGGATTGGTTGGAAAAACACCATGTTGTCCTAGATTGTTACAACAAGACAATCACATGTCTTGATGAATAAGGGAAGCAAGGCAAGGTTCAAGGCATTACAAGAGTTGTAGTTATTAGAGAGATTTCAACTATGCAGTTGAAAAAGAGTTTCAAGAAGGGATGTCAAGTTTTTTCAGCGCATATGGAAGAGGCAACTAGAGATAAAGTGGAAATTATTGAAGACCATATAGTCTTGAGGGATTTGGAAGATGTTTTTAGGGAAATCCCAGCATTTCCACCGAAGAGAGACATCGATTTATCTATTGATATATTGTCAGGAGTTGCCCCAGTGTCCAAGAAACCATATAGAATGGAAATGCCAGAGTTGAAAGAGTTGTAGTCACAACTTGAAGAGTTGTTAAAGAAGGGGTATATACGCCCAAGTGTGTCACCTTAGGGAGCCCCATTTATTTTTGTGAAGAAGAAAGATGGAACCTTAAGGTTGTGTATTGATTTTAGACAGCTAAATAAGGTCACCATAAAAAAAAAATATCCTTTTCAGAGGATTGATGATTTATTTGATTAGCTGAAAGGTGAAAGGATCTTTTCCAAGATTGAATTGAGATAGGGTTATCATCAAGTGAGGATTAAGGAAGAAGAGATCAACAAGACAACATTCAAAACAAGATATGGGCATTATGAATTCACAATAGTGCCTTTTGGACTATCAAATGCCCCAACTGTTTTTATGTGACTGATGAATGGAGTGTTCATGGAATATCTGGACAAGTTTGTGACTGTGTTCCTAGATGATATACTCATCTAATCTACATCAGAAGAGGAACATGAGGAGAATTTAAGAATGGTGTTGCAAGTTTTAAGAGAGCATAAATTGTATGTAAAGCTAAGTAAGTGCATATTTTATTAAAAGAAGATTCACTACTTAGGGCATATAATTTTAGCAAAAGGGATAGAAGTTGATCCTGAGAAGATAGAGGTCATTAGAGGATGGGTATAGCCAAAGAATGTCACATATTTCAAATTATTCATGGGTCTTTCCATTTATTACTGAAGATTCATAAAAGGATTCTCAAAGATTGCAAGTCCAATCACTTCTTTACAAAAGAAGGGAGTGAAAATTGAATGGGCCTCCAAATTTGAAGAAATATTTCAACATCCAAAAGAGATATTGACAAGCGCGCCAATCTTGAAGATTGCAGATCCAGATGAAGATTTTTTTGTGTGCACTGATGCATGCAAGGAAGGGCTTGGTGGAGTTCTCATTCAAAAAGATCATGTGGTATGCTATGAGTCCAGAAAATTAAAAGAGTATGAGAGGAATTATTCTACCCATGATATAGAGTTAGCAACAATTATACATGCATTAAAAATGTGGAGACATTGCCTCATGGGGAGGAAATTTGAACTAAGTATAGACCATTCTGGTCTAAAGCATTTGTTCGGCCATACAATATTAAATTTCAGACAAACTAGATGGTTGGAATTACTTAGTGAATATGATTTTGAAATTAAACACACAAAAGACAAAGAAAATCAAGTGGCTAATGAACTCAACAGGAGAGCACATGCGAAGCATATTGCAACCATTAGCATGTATAGGACTGATATGAAAGATCAAATTATTGTAGCAACAAATTCATATTAGTGGTATTTTGGAATAAAAGAAAAATTACAACAAGGAAATTTTCAGTATAAATTTAATTATTATGACCTGAAAGAAGAGGGAATTCTCATGTACAAAGGAAAAATATATGTGTCAAATTCCAGTGAGATGAAAAATGTTGTGTTGAAGGAAATGCACAACGTGTAATATGTTGGGCACCCATGACATCAAAAGATAATTGCAATTGTAAGAAGCCAATACTTTTGGCCAAGAATGAAGAAAGAAGTCGCTAATTACATAACGAAATGTCTAGAATGCTAGAAAGTGAAGATAGAACATAAAAATCTAGTAGGTTTATTGCATTCATTACCCATTCTGGAATGGAAGTGGGAAAATGTTACAGTGGATTTTATTACAAAGCTTCCCAAAATAGTGAAGCGAAATTATTCCATCATGGTGGTGGTGGAAAAATTGACTAAGGCAACATATTTCATTCCAATGAAGACTACACACAAGACAACAAATATTGCAAAAATCTATATGAAAGAAGTTGCTAGGAAACATGAAGTGCCTAAGACAATAATTTCAAACATAGATCCAAAGTTCACATCGAATTTTTGGAAATGTTTGTTCAAGGGATTTGGGACAAATTTAAATCTCAGTACAACATATCACCCAAAGTTAGATGGGAAAATAGACAGGACTAATAGAATAATTGAGGACATGCTTAGAATGAATGTGATGGACTAGCCATAAAAGTGGGAGGATTATATTCATTTAGTTGTATTTTCTTATAATAATGGGTATCATGCCTGATTAAAAATGAGTCCATTTGAATCATTGTATGGAAGGAAGTGTAACACGCCAGAGTTGGGATAATCCAACAGACATAACAGTTGTTGGGCTAGATTTTTTAAAGGAAATGGAAGAGAAGATGGCAAATATCAAGCATAATTTAAAGTATTCCCAATATAGGAAGAAATGTTATGCAGACAAGAACAACGTTTCTAGAGATTTCAAAGTGGGAGAACATGTATTTTGATGCAGGAACATCGCTCCCACTCTGCACCCAACTCAGGAGCCAGTGCATGATCGCATAAGGATGAAGCAGATCTCGAGGAGAGAGAGCACAACCCTTCTCATTTTGATTTAAAATTATCTCATTTAATGTAATTAAGTGATGGGAGGCTCGAGAAGCCAAAGATCCATTGTATGGGTCAATATTGTATGTAAACTGCCTTAAATGGCTGACAGGTAGATGAATCCAACAAGATTTGAAGTTAATGTAATTATGTGAATCATAGGGTTAGAGAGATCCAAACCCGATCCATGCTTGAGTGTAAATTAAATGTAATTTAATGCATAGGAAGAGAGGGCTCGAGAAGCCATTATTTTGTATGAGAATCAATGTATTGAGATAATAATTAATTATCTTCGTACATTAGGAGAGTTCTAGAGAGGAGGAGAAGAGAAGAAATGAGACTCTGTTGCAGTCCAGTCTTGGAAACATTGTAAAAGGAATTCAGATTTAATAGAAAAGCAGATTTTCCTGCATATGTATCCTTGTGTGTATTATCTGTGTGATTGAGTATTTTTTTTTTTGAATGTTTACTGAATGTATGTGAATACATGAATGATTGAACGCTCCTCTTTGCAAGAATAGATAGAATTCCTTGCCTGTGTGGATTTCTGAGTGTTCTAGGATCTCAAGCCTATGCAAGGAGTGCGCATCAGAGTTAATGAAGAACTCTGAAAATCTAGTGCAAGGAGTGCGCAAGAACTCAGTTTTGAGTTCAGGAGAGTGTGCCAAGTGGGCACACTAGAACCAGTCGTAAGATCATAAGGGATAGGAGGCTAACGCAAGGAGTGCGCTAAGGACCAAGTCTAAGGGTCTGTCAAGCTTAGGAGAGATAGTGCAAGTCTGCATAGAGTAAGCACAAGGAGTGTGCAGATGAGTCTTTGGAGTTCAAGACTCAGGAGAGAGAGCGCAAGGAGTGCATGAAGCCAACACTTTGTCAAAGTGCTGGTAAATCTCATGAGGAAGAGGACAAAGTGCTAGGAGGGCACTGAAATAACACTTTAATAATGTCATAAGCTCAGGAGGAAGAGTGTGGGTGTCATTAGGGAACACAGATTTGTTTGAAGGAACAAAGGGCCGAGTCCTTTTGAAGTTTGAATCAATTACAAGCTCAAGAGAGTTAGTGCAAGGAGTGCGCTCACACTTCATTCGGAGTATTTCCAAGTTCAGGATGTATAGCGTTCGTAGAACACATACAAAGGCCACAACCTTTGAAAACCTTGAGAAAATTCCTTGTGGAAGGGAAGCGAAGCCACGATGAAGGAGAAATATCAACAGTCATTGAATTAGTTGCGAGATTAGAATTGGGCTGTTAGATTAAGCCTTGATCAAAGGAGAGTGCAGAGAAAAGAAGCTCCAAAGTCCCAGAGTAAACAATAACCATTGATCAAAAGGAGAATGAGAGTTGTTAGATCCCCGAGCCCTTCGACGATTCGATGATTCGACACTCCATTTGAGTTTAGTCATTGGTGTTGGGGCGGAGGAAATCCAAAGCTTGGAGTCTTGAATTAACATCAGTCGTAGATTAAGTAGCATGGTGTGGGCTGTTGATATTTGAGCCCTTTGGACATTTGGCACACCGATTATCTGACGAATTTTAGTCGTTGTCATTTGGAGGTAAATAAATTTGAAGCATAGAGTCCCATATTACATATCCACCGTAGATCATAGAGGGAGTAGAATCCTTGTGCGTCGTTCGATCAAGTCTAATCATTGACGTAAGAAAGTGGAAGGATAGGGTAAACCCTACACTCGCTAGTCAAGTCACTTTATGACCGAATTCAACCAGTAACGACTTTGTCGCATTGGAATGTTATGTGTTAGGTGTGAATCTCATGGAGTGCCTTTCATCTAAGCACTTGGTTCTAGCCCAAGGTCATATGCCGATTCTGTTGGGAAAAAATAGGCTAGCGCCTATGGTTTAAGTCAAAAGGAGAAAGGGGCTTAGTTTAAGTGGCCAACAAGTTTTGTTGGAGCCTGCACACAATAGATAAATGGGCCTATGTGCATCAGAGAAGGATCCAACAGAGATCCGAGAGACATTTCGGCTCCTGTGAATGATCCTAGATTGGGAGGTCTAAATCGGTCTGCATCAGGTGGTATCAGAGTGATATTTTATCTACAAACAACATACAAAGGAAGGAGAAGACAGAGCATGACAACTCTATGTGAAGATTGTTTGTAGGGGTGTGGAAAGTAGACAGTTAGGAGGGATGTAGGAGGAAGTCAATGGTGCTCTCAGTTGTAGAGGAGGTAATTAAACAACCAGGTAGGATGAAGGAAAGAACTAGTTACATTCTTGGAGCATAAAAGATCTTGTGGAGCTCTTAAAGTGAACAGTTAGAGTACAACAACAAAAGATCAAGGAGTGATCAAGAGAGGATCAAGTGCAAGGTGTGTGCCTACACTCAACAAGAGTGTAAAATATTAGAGGAGGTTCCAACCGGTGAAACTAAATGCTAAGGAAGGAGAGGTGTAACATAGGCTGACTGTAGATCACAGAGAAATGGGAGAAGAAATGGTCATTGAAGGTCATTGTCAAGGCTCAAGAGGAAGCCACAAGAAGATGAACAAAGATGAGATGGATAAAGAGCTCAAGGAGACTAGAGAGGATCTCGACAGATTGATGCTGCAATGGTAGAGAATGCAGTAAGGAGCGAAAGAGAGATGGAGATATGAATGGACCATGAAGAATAAGGTGAAGTGTCCTATCTAACAATTGATCATCAGGAGGGAAAAGAAAATGCTGAGGAGATGGTTGAGACAAATAGAAAGTCTCAAGGACTCAGAGGAGAAATGCCCATCAATATAGATGATGGTTTACATTTGTAAACCGAAAGAATGAGAAAACCTTGATGAAGATGGTGATGAGAGATCAGTTGAAGACCTCATAAAATTCGAGGAGGGAAGAATAGAAAGGGTAAATTGATAGGAGGGCAATGAGAAGAGATCAGAAAAAGATCTCAAGGACTGCCAAGAGGATAGAAAGGAGAATTCAGATTGCCAGGAGGGAAAGGAGAATATGGGACTGTCTGGTAGTCTTAAGAACTCAATGAGGGGTTCCATTCAACATGTGTAGGTGTTGATAGGAGAGGAAATGAATCAACAAAGAGTGCTGACAAAAGAGAAGAGAGAGGTTGATCCAGATTATTTTCGGCGCAAAATGAGAGCGGAGATATAATAAAGAATTATATAGATATATCTAAGATATCCAATAATATAACATAAATGTATCAGAGATGCAACCATAAACACAGAGATACAATAATACACAATTTCTATTAATGAGAGAAAATGTACAAAGACTGTAAAAATACAGAGTAAAAGACTTGCTAGAATGGTGGCAAATTATCTCTGAGAAGAGATGTGATGGCTAATCACATTCACAAGAAGATGATTTTACAATGAGGCTCCAAATTACTTTTTATCATAAATAAAATCTAAAACCCTAACCCCATAAAATGAAAAGCCAACATTTTTGTGGACCCCGTTTTGGGTAGTTTGGTGTATCAACTTCTCGAGGGCGTAACTTTGGCATACCATCTCTGTTTGGGGTGCATGATAGACTGTTGGAAAGGCATTGTCGAGGAGATTCATTTTGGGGGATCAATTAAATCCTTTAGTAGTTATTGAGGTGCTCGATCCCGAAAAACCTTCATTTAGGCCCTCAAAATGGCCCTGGAAGTTTAGGAACCAAAAAATTGCTAAAAATAGTAAGTTGCCAGAAAACTATTTTGAGCCAGTTGGAATAGGTGGGTGGCCATTGATATCCACCTGGATCAATCCTCCCTCCTTAGGAAGTAATGGTATCCATTGCGTTGAATTCCCGAGTGAGAGCGGAAAGCACTTGTTGAATCCGAGCCTTGATGATATGCCTACCTTGTTGGAGAAATTGTGTTGCTTAGTTTGTTGAAGGATGTCACAAACCTGTTGCTGGCATGGTTGAGTCTGTTCAACTAGTCGAGCTACATGATATGAGAGTGTGTAGAATGAATCTTTGTTCTTTGTTGTAGCCTTGTTGACCTACTTCTCTTGGATAGAAGGTGCTTGGGCCGAGGCTGTAGTGATTGCACTGTCCTTCTGTTCACCTTTTGAAGAGATTGTGAAGAAGTTGAATTTTGTAGTATGAGATACTACCTTGCGACACTGTTTAGGTGGGACAATAGTTAGAAATACCTCTCGTATTCTATAGAGATGACCCCCTAGAGTAATAATGACACTATGGGGTCAAGACTAATAAACAACATGGCACTTCCACATATATGGCTGGCCAAAGAGATCATCACCAGAAAACATCACAGACATCCAATGGGGAAACATCACATAATACCTCATCCTTGAAGGGATGGATTCCATATGACAATCGACACTACTGACTGACACAAAGATCTCATCCTTGGAGAAGCAACCTGATGTTGTATGGCTTCAATTGTGGTGTTATCGACAATCCCAACTATTTTACGACCTCTTCTAAGATGAGGTTCTTCTGGATTCCGCTATCAATGATAAAATGAAACAGGGTCCCATTCACCCACATCTATGAATGAAAAAGGCATTTCCCCTCTTCAGGATCTATTAGTTCTTCTGGTTGAATTGCCGCGGTTGCGACAATAACAGTGGGATCTGCCTCAATGATTTTTCTTCTATCAATATTTTTTGAATTAGATTCCGAATCAAGGTTTGTCTCCTTGTCTTTGATATCAACCACCAATGACTTCTTTGAGTGACATTCATCGGTGTTGTGCCAGGGGATTTTGCGGAAATTGCACCATTTTCCAGTTTCCTTCTTCGTATTTCTGTTACCCTTATTTTCTTGTGGCTTGGATTGGTTTTCTGAAGGTTGGTTGTTAGGGATGTTGGCCCTTGACCAAGTTTTGAGGATACTTGGTCATGATTAACCTATTTTTGGGACTTCGACAGAATGTTGAAGAAGGAGAGCAAGACGAAGAGGATATCGTGGGATTTTGGCCCCTTTTTAGGGATTTTTGGGTTTTGGGATCATGTAACATGTATGGGAAGGTCAACCCATGGGTTTACCCATGTTTAGGCCCTTTTTGTAATGCATAAATATAAAGCTAGGTGATGTAGGAAGTAGTTAGATCTATGTGATCGAAGAGAGGTTTTGTGCTAAGTGATAAGTGCTAAGTGCATTTGGTTATTGTAAATGATTTGTGCATACTGTGTGAGACTTGTAGAGCTAAGTGCAAGTGATTGTAAGTGATCGTGGAAGGCTTTGTGTTGTAACTCGGGAAAGGAGGATTTAGCGAAGTACGCAGATCTCCTTTCCTATGTAGAGTAGGGTTTTTGAGGCTCTGTGCATGTAACTGATTAACAAAAGATAATAGAAGAGAAGAAGAGTTGGTGGATGTAGCCTTGGGGGG
>ML781448.1:1406390-1443395 GCA_009831015.1 Picea engelmannii
TGTTTCTTTGCTTTGTGTGACGTGTTGGTGTGTTTATGTGTAACTTTCTATGATATAGATGAATGTTAGATATAATTGATGTTGCTTTATGCTTATAAAAGAGAATGAATGTTAGATCGGACCTATGTGAGAATGCTTAGTGCATGAATATGCTAGATCTAATATGTTCCTTGTATGCTAAGTGCTATTAGATGTGGATCTGGTTGAATACTACGATGCTCTGTAATTAGTGTTTGTCTGCATTGTTACTAAGAACTGAATATTGATGAATGTTTACTGGTAAGTGCTCTATTAAATGATAGAATCATAGATCTGTGTCCTAGCTAAGGTTGCATACATCTGAGTCCTGCAACCACCCCTGCCTCTACCTCTGGTGATTCTTCATTTGCTTCGCAGGTGTTGCCGAAAGGGCCAGTAACTAGGGTTTTGTTGGTGTGTTGTTGTAGCTTTGAACCCTGGGTCTGCCCCTGTGCCAACAAATGGTTCCATTGCCGGGACCTGAAACTGTGATTGTTGGGAACTGGGAAAGAAGAATCTTTATGCAAAGATCCGACCTGAAATTGTGATTGCTGGGAACTGAGAAAGAAGAAGCTTTGTGCAAAGATCTGATATGAAATTGTGAAAGCTCTGTGCGTAGATCTGTCGCTCTAGCGCATAATACTCTACTTGGTTTGTGAAGCTCTGTGCTAAAGAAAAGAAGTTCGATCTGAAGAAAAGAGGTAAGATATGAACACTTTGTGCTCTCATAAAGGTAAGAATAGTGAAAAGTTTTAAGGTCTGGAAGCTTTGTGCTCTGCTGAAGATAAGATTAGTGGAAATTTTTTGTTTCTAAAGTATGGATCTAGGTATGTTTAATAATATTTATCCTAGCTTGAAAACTAGGGCACTGTTAGAAGAAAGAAGACTTGATAAGAATAATGAAAGATATGTTATACATGTGCATAGAAAGAATGCTTGGACTAATGAATGGATGAAGGATCCTAGAAATAATTTTTTGTAGGTTAACTACTATGATCCTAGCACGCAGTACAGGAAAGGCTGGGGATCATTTAAGAGAAAGAGAGGATTAACTCTTTGTTACAGTTGCAGAAGACTGGGACATCTGGCTAAGGAATGCCCTAGAAATAGACCTAGTTGCCTCTGTTGCAAAACTATGGACCATGAAGTATTGGGTTGTCCTAGAATGATTGCTAAGGTTGAAAGAAAGAGTATGAACCAAGAAAACCGTAAGGCAGATCCAGAAACTGATATTATGACAGAACCTTAGAAAAGATTAGAGAAAGTATTACTACAGATGCAAAAAACCTTGAATGACCACTGACATATCAGCTTATTAGAGATCTTCGAAGAAAAAGAATGTATTGAAGTAAGAATAGGAGACTTTGACATTGACTGTGTTCTAGATGAGGAAACACAGGTGAATATCATGACAAAAGGAACTTGGGAAGCTATAGGAAGGCCGACTATGATTCCTTCATTGGGAGGAATAAGATTTTTCAGAGGAAAGCTGATAAACCTATGTGGAAAGATTACCCAAATATCTATGAGTGCCAATGGAACTTCGACAAAGGAAGAATTTGAAGTTGTTAAATTTATTGAGGACAATGATCCATTTACTATGTTGCTAAGAAAACCTTGGATTGAAAAAGATCATGCCAGAAGGAAAGAAAAATAAGTCTTAGAGCAAAAGAAGMAAGAGTTAAAATATTTCATGACTAGGAAGATTGCGCACTTGATTAAAGAACATGAGAACAGATCGAAGCCATTTGAAACCAGAGAATTGGATGTCAAAGTTGCAAAAATACCAGAGGACTCCCAGAAGATTGCAGTGCCTATTYCAGATACAGATGAAGTATTACCCCTGATTTCTAGGAAAGAATCTCAACAACTCGAAGTTTCTATGCCAAAAGAAGATAAGAATCAGAATGGAAAAAGTAATTCTGAGATGAAGCTCACTGGAAAGAAGGCTAGAAAACTAAGTAAGAATAGAGCTAAGATTGAAAAGTTACAGAAGGTTCCCGAGGGAACTTCGCAGAAGGAAAATTTGCAAAATTGGAGCTTTGCCGAAATATCAGAACAACGTCACATGGCACTTCGCCATGGTGAAGCAATATAGTTGTTAGAGACAGTATAACCGTTTGACCGATGGCCCGAATGGGTAAAAAGGAATTTATGGTCAGAAAGTTCACCACCAGACCATTGGGACCACACCACAATAGACAAAACTGAGTTAATGAAGGCTTCTCACCTGTTGCAAGAGATCCGTTGCCAAGTTATCTATTTATCCCATCGTGCCACACAACGAGAACACTTTTTCTAATCGTGACTATCAGAGCTCGCATCATAGTTTATTTCACACAGTGATCACCATGTTAGTGCCATCTATCCCGTTGTGTTAACTTTTTACTCTCCAAACCCAAGACATTCAACCACGAGCGTGCATGTCGGACGAGCTTAGCGCTGTAGAGAAAATTGTCGAGGAAATTATTATTGACCTAATGACTGAAAGGGTAATGTTTGAAAGAGTGATGTTTGCAACTATTCAAGCATCATCGACGAGAGGACTGCAAGCCTCTTCGTCGACTGCTCCCAGAGCCAGATCATCCCGACCATAAAAAAAAAAGAGAACTAAACATAGAGACGACCTAGCCAATGCGAAGCTGATCCCATCCATATTGCCCAATTACATCCCACCTCTGGTCGGGGTAGTGAGTGGAGATAGTGTGCCAAGGGAATTTGAGTACACCATGATTACTGCGTACCTCCCGAAGGGGATACGCGTAATTCGCGCATCGCAGGATAAGATCACAGTGTTGAAGTTCAGTGACTTTAACCTCAGAGATCAAAAGAACTACAGTATGCTCGACCCGTATAAATACCTAACCAGGACAACGAGAAAGAACTCAAAGATAATCCCCCAGCTGTGGACAATGAAACTCACACAGTCCACCCTGTTAAACGTAATGAAGATTCCACACTTTGGAAGGCATCAGGAAGTCAACGCCCGTGTCAAGATGCTACTGTCGTGTTACCATGGTGGTTATTTATGGCTAGACCATCGTATTATAGTTGATTTGACGTTGATCCATAGGATCACAAGGTTGAGTATGAAAGGACCTGACTCGCATGAGTTCTATCTAGGAAAGGCCACAGATCATGCGCTAGCACAGATGATTAAGGACACATATGGTGATGTTGAGAAGGGGACGTGAGGCTACAAGGTAGCCTCCATCAAGAATTGCACAGTGCGCCTAGCATGTCAGTTAATAGTTGGAAAGATGGTATGCAAGAATCGACCCACACAGGTCACGGGCTTTGTCGTCGACCTCACGGGGAAGTGTGTAGAAGGCTTACAGATGAACTGGGTGAAGTACCTAGTTAATCAACTCGAACTAGACTGTCGCGAAGCCCAGGATCAGGGCTATGAGTTCTATTTCAGCTGGCTTCTGATCCTTATCACCTTTGTTGCCTGGGAGATGCCGGAAGGTGCAACCTTCCCGAACATCGATCCATTTGAGCCGCTTGCCGCAAAGTTCACTACACTTTGGTACTCAAGCGATATGAACAAACAATGGCAGTCGAATGCTGTTTTTCATACGTACTACCTTCAGCTAAAGAGATCCATTGAAGCTGAGCCTCGTATGACTCCAAACACCTTACAGAGATTCTGACCCCTGATGAAGTTTGGCGTAGATTGACATTTCATAAGGAGCAACTGCAGTCATACTACAAGATTACAGAAGAGGACCTAGAGGAGATCACTGAGGAGTGGTCCACATATATCCTTATCCCCACTAACCCTGCAGAGATGTCTGATCCTGAACTGGATAGCCTGGAGACTACTCACAAAGAACAAGACACACCTGGAACCAACAAAAGAAAGAATACTGAGGAGGTCCAAGATTTAAGCAGCGCCTCAGGGAAGATTGCTTATGTATCACCTAAGCAAGGAGGTGATGACGATGTAGAAGAGATGAAGGACAGAGGAGTTGAACAAAAGAAAGGTGAAGTAATACCACCGAGAGACGAGGCTGACCCCTTGAAGAAGAGGAAGGTTTCTCCCCTGAAACCTTCTTCCCGGAAGAAATCAAAAGCCACCGTGACCAAGATGCAGACTACACTTACTCCCGATGACTTTGACTTCATCATAACCGCTCTAAACGATACTTGACTGGAAATCATGAAGAAACAAGAAGCTAAGTAGGAGGAAATGTACGATAGAATTGAGGTTGAACTCCGAGGGGTACAATAGGATCTTCAGTCCAGTCGCACAGTCTCCACTGCGCCCCTGCCATTGGGAGAACAAGAGTTGGGAGATGAGCCAACCCAACTCCCCCGACTAGCAGATGCAACTGAAGCTCTTCTTCGCTGACCAAAGAAGAAACAGAACAAGCCACCCAGGCTTTGAAACAAGTTCAAGGAGTACTTGTAGAACAACTCTGAGTTTTAGAGCAAGAGAAGATTTCTCTCCAGACAAAGTTTGACGAGGAGAAAGCGCAAATGTAGCAAGAAAAGGAACAGTTGCTCGCAGGGCAACTCGAGGTAAAAGAAGCAGTCAACAGAGCACTTCGCTCTGTGACAGGCTGCGAGCCACAGGGAGAAGACAGGGTTGAGCATCAAGTAGAGAAGCTTGTAGAAGCCATCCAACAACTACAACAAAGAATAACAGTTTTAGAGCTTCGCACAGTGCCCAGCACCCCGCAGGATGTAAGAGATCAAAGAGAACTGACTTCCAGGAGCGCAGTCGAGAGAATAAAGGATCTTTCCATGGAATGCAAGAAACTCAATGATCGCAGTGCCCAGACTTATGAGCAACTCACTGAGAATGCAGAACTGAAGGCACTAGATTCACATCTACAGAAGGTGAAGCAACAAGCAGAAACAATACAGGCGAAGTTGAAGCCCCTGTCGGCTATGGAAAGAATGAAGCGATCCCAGGAGCAGTGCACTACCCAGCAGCAGGTTCACACCGTTCAAAGCAAAGTCATGGAAGTGACTGAGAGGCTCCAATCTACACATGATGAGGCTTACCAACTGTTCACAGAGATTGAAGGTCGAGGAGTAGAACTGGAGCAAGTTGTTGTTGCAGTAGAACAACGCCATAAAGTACTCGTGAACGAGGCAGTAATCCAAGATTTCACTGAACAGGAGGCCGTAGCACAACAACAAGTCAAAGAATCTCGAGCTAATCTCAAGACTTTTGAAGCAGAACTAATCATATTAGAGTGACTCAGGACGAGTCACAGGTGAGTGTTGGGGGCCTGTTGGCCCTTGACCAAGTTTTGAGGACACTTGGTCATGATTGACCTATTTTTGGGACTTCAATAGAGTGTTGAAGAAGAAGAGCAAGACAAAGAGGAGATCGTGGGATCTTGGCCCCTTTTTAGGGATTTTTGGGTTTTGGGATCATGTAAGGGGTATGGGAAGGTCAACCCATGGGTTTACCCATGTTTAGGCCCTTTTTGTAATGTATAAATAGAAAGCTAGGTGATGTAGGAAGTAGTTAGATCTATGTGATCGAAGAGTGGTTTTGTGCTAAGTGCAGTTGGTTATTGTAAATGCTTTGTGCATACTGTGTGAGACTTGCAGAGCTAAGTGAAAGTGATTGTAAGCGACCGTTGAAGGCTTTGTGCTATAAATCGGGGAAGGAGGATCTAGCGAAGTGCACAGATCTCCTGTCCTATGCAGAGTAGGGTTTTTGAGGCTCTGTGCATGTAATTGATTAACATAAGATAATATAAGAGAATAAGAGTTGGTGGACGTAGCCCTAGGGGGGGGGTGAACCATGTATATGATGTGTTTCTCTGCTTTGTGTGACGTGTTGGTGTGTTTATGTGTAACTTGATATGATATAGATGAATGCTAGATAGAACAGTTGTTGCCTTGTGCTTATAAAGGAGAATGAATGTTAGATTTGACCTATGTAAGAATGCTTAGTGCCTGAATCTGCTAGATCTAATATGTTCCTTGCATGCTAAGTGCTATTAGATGTTGATCTGGTTGAATACTACGATGCTCTATAATTAGGGTTTGTTTACGCTGTTACTAAGAACTGAATATTGATGAATGTTTACTGCTAAGTTCTCTATTAAATGCTAGAATCATAGATCTGTGTCCCAGCTAAGGTTGCAGACATCTGAGTCCTGCAACCACCCCTGCCTCTACCTCGGGTGAGACTTCATCTGCTTCACAGGTGTTGTNGAAAGGGCCGATAGTTAGGGTTTTGTTGGTGCGTTGTTGTAGCAGTGAACCCTCGGTCTGACCCTGTGCCAACAAGGGCCGTTTTTACCATACTTTGGTTGTTACAGATTTACAGACCCAAACTTTCTCTTGTTCTGGTGCTTAAAGTTCTGCTTGATTTTAAAATCATATCGATAAGCAGCACCGAGTGAGACCCATGGTATTTCAGAACCAAATGTCGCTCAAAATCTTTGATACCTAGCTTGGTGCACAAGGTATGAAAGATATTTGTGAACTCTGACATTGCTTGGCCCCTCTCTTGATGCAGCGTGGTCCATCTCATGTACTGGTCTTCATAGTTTCCAATAGGGTAATATTGTTCCTTGACCACATCCACAAAAAACTCCCAAGTGGGCTTGAACCCATATATTCTAGAATCCTCTATGGAACTTTTCTCCTAGTAAGTTTCCCACCAATGTTTGACATGGTGGAGAGCCTTAAGGAGTGCGAAGGTGATATTTTCCCTGTCGGAAAATTGTGAACAAAGAAATAACCTTCTAGCAGATTTAACCATTTATCTAGGGATTCTGCATATCTGTCCTTCAAATACGGGAATATCAAAATTAAATTCTACCTTGAAAGGAGAGGTGCCTCAAAAGTGGTGTCTTGATGAAGGCATGCCTGTTTTTATTGACAGACTTCGAAGGATGTGGGAAAAATTCTCCATCATTTCGTCTCTCTGTCGCGTGAGAGCTTGCTCAAGAATTATATTAATAAAGTCTTCCTCTCCATTGTTTTTATTTTCTTCCACCATGGAGGGTTTCTTGGGCGTGCGAGAGAGATTTTCCTTAAGAGAGAAAATCTTGAGACCCAACTTTCTATACTTGGACTTCATCGAGGACATGCACTACAAAGCGATCAAGAGCAACCTGCTCTTATACCATTGATCTGGATTATTTTCGACACGAAATGAGAGCGGAGACATAATAAATAAATGCAAAGAGATATCTTATATATCCAATAATATAACATAAATGTATAAGAGATATAACCATAAACACAAAGATACAATAATACACAATTTATATTAATGAGCGAAAATGTACAAAGACTATAAAAATACAGAGTGAAAGACTCGCTAGAGTGGTGTCAGTTTATCTTTAAGAAGAGATGTGATAACTACTCGCATTCAAAAGAATATGATTTTACAACGAGGCCCAAAAGGCCTTTTTACCATAAAGAAAATATTAAACCCTAACCTTGGAAGATGAAAAGCCAACAATGTTGTGGACCCTGTTTTGGGTAGTTTGGTGTATCAACTTCCTGGGGGCATAACCTTGGCATACAATCTCTGTTTGGGGCGCACGATAGCTCGTTGGAAAGGTATCGTCGAGGAGAATAATTTTGGGGGCTCAATTAGAGCCTTAAGATTTTTTTGAGGTTCTCTATCCCAAAAAACCTTCATTTAGGCCCTCAAAATGGCCCCGTAAGTTTAGGAGTAAAAAAACTGCTAGAAATAGTAAATTGCCAGAAAACTATTTCGAGCCAGTTGGAATAGGTGGGTGGCCACTGATATCCACCTGGATTAGAGGCAGGAAATAATCTTAATGATCATGAATATTCATGTGGGGTTGCAAGCCACATGAAGGAAGATGATGAGAAGTTGGATACTTCAACTCTCAAGGAGGAGTATCAGAGGTGCATTCTGATCATTGGGGGAATCAACATATCCCTTCCAAGAAGCCCAAAAGAGTCCAATGCATGTGTTTCAAATGAGGAGTTGATGAAGGAGGAATCCAAGGAAGAGGCCACAGGGCCAATTGTTTTTAAAACTAACAATTGGTGTGTAACTGCAGTTGCAAAATAAGAAGGACAACCAATAGAGACTGTCAAGTAAAAGGAGAAGGAGAAGACACTGAAATATGCTCAAGAGATGAAAGAGGAGGAGGCCCACACAGTTGTGAGCCAAGATAATGTTCAAGCAGAGATGCAGGATCAAAGTTATGTAGAAATAGAAGACAAAAGAGAAGAATCGGACCATGATGATGGCCAAAAGAAGCAAGAGATAGAGGACAAAGAAGGAGAGACATCTTCCCAAAATTTGAAGGTAATAAAATACCATAACCATTTTTTCATGGTAGGGGAGATCAAAGGATATCTTGGAAAGGACCCAGGAGGAAAGGCCAATGAAGCTGATACTTGTAAGGAGGCTGAAAGACAACCCACAAAGCCTGTCATTTCATAATATAGGAGGAGGAGAGAAGAACATAATTCATAGGAAATGCTCATGGATTGCAGCAAGGGAGAAGAACAAAAGATAACTGTAGAATTAGAATCTATAGTAGAAGAGAGAGAAGACAATATGGATTTTGCTGATCTATGCAAGGAGCTTGAATCTCTGGAGGAGAGGATAATTAACCATAGGAGGCTCATCCAACAAGTCAAGTTGTATATTGATAAATAAGAGGAGACGCAACAACAACATATCAAAATGTAGGAGAGGAGCCATCCCATGGATAAGTTAGACATGGAGATAGAAGAGATAAGGAATATGATGATGAGATCAAGAAAGGAGACAATCAAAAACAGATAAATGCTAACAAGAGAATAATGCAGTGGCAAGATTGATGGATCCCTGAAACATAATATTTCGAAACTAGGAGGAGAGCCTGCAACAATAGCAGGACAACAAGAACAACAACAACATCAGCAAGGAAGAGGAGTAGATTAGGAGCTCCAAAATGAAGTTTAGGACCCTGGAGGATCTCAACAACATCAACATAGGAGCCATGAGCTTGAGCTCATGATTTTTTCAGTAGAGGAGTCTGATGTAGGAGCATCGCTCCCACTCAACACCCAAGTCAACAGGCATCACAACAACACATGGGGATGGAGCAGATGCCAAGGAGAGAGGGCACAATCATTCTCATTTTATTTTAAGATTCTCTCATTTAATGTAATTAAGTTATGGGAGGCTCAAGAATCCAAGGATCCATTGTATGGTTCAAGATTGTATGTAAATCACCTTAAATGGATAACATGTAGATGAATCAACCAAGATCTGGAGTTAATGTAATTAGGTGAATGGTAGGGTTAGAGATATCGAGACCCGATCTGAGATTGAATGTAAATTAAATGTAATTTAATGAATTAGGAAGAGAAGGATCGAGAAGCGCTTATTTTGTATGGGAATCGATGTATTGAGATAATAATTAATTCTCTCAGTAGATTAGGAGAGTTCTGGAGAGGAGGAGAGGAAAAGAACCGAGACTATGTTGCAGTCCAGTCTTGTAAACACTGTAAACATTGTAAAAGACATTCAAATTTAATAGAAAAACATATTTTCCTACATATGTATATCTGTGTGATTAAGTATTTGTTTTCTGAATGTCTGTGAATACATGAATTCTTGAACATTCCTCTTTGTAGGATTAGATAGAATTCTCTGCCTATGTGGATTTTTGAGTGTTCTGGGATCTCAAGGTTGTGTAAGGAGTGCACATCAAAGTTATTGGAGAACTCTGAAAAGCCAATGCAAGGAGGGCGAAAGAACTCAATTTATAACTAAGGAGAGTATGCCAAGTGGGCACACTAGAACTAGTCATAAGCTCAGAAGGGATAGGAGGCCAGTGCAAGGAGTGCGCTAAGGACCAAGTCTAAGGGTTTGTCAAGATTAGGAGGAATAGTGCAAGTCTTCATAGAGTAAGTGCAAGGAGTTCACAAATGAGTCTTTGAAGTCCAAGACTCAGGAGAGTGATCACAAGGAGTGCACAAAGCCAACACTTTGTTAAAGTGTTGGTAAAGCTCAAGAGGAAGAGAAAAAAGTGCTAGGAGGGCACTGAAGGAACACTTTAACAATGTCATAAGCTTAGTGGGAAGAGTGTGGGTGCTAGGAGGTCACAAGGAGTTGTTTGAAGGAACAAAGGATCAATTCATTTTGAAGTTCGAAGCAATTACAAGGTCATGAGAGTTAGTGCAAGGAGTGGACTCACAGTTTATTCGAAGTATTTCCAAGTTTAAGAGGTATAGCATTCGTAGAACGCAGACAAAGGCCACAACATTTTAAAAACTTGAGAAAATTCATTTTTAAAGGGAAGTAGAGCCGCGATGGAGGAGAAATCTCAACAACCATTGATTTAGCTGCGAGATTAGATCTGGGCCATTAGATTAAGCATGAGAAAAAGAGAGTGGAGAGAAAAGAGGCTCCTAAGTCCTAGAGTAAACAACAACTGTTGATCAAAAGGAGAACAGGAGTTGTTAGATCCTCGATCCCTTCGGTGGTTCTACGATTCAACGCTCCAGTTGAGTTTAGTCATTGGTGTTGGAGTGGAGGAACTCTGAAGCCAGGAGTCTCGAATTAATGTCAGTCGTAGATCAAGTAGCACAGCGTGGGCCATTGATCTTCGATCCCTTTGGACATTTGACACTTCGATTATCCGATGAATTTTATTCATTGTCATTTGGAGGCAAGGAACTTCAAACCCTGGAGTCCTGGATTACATATCCACTGTAGGTCGTGGAGGGAGGAGAATCCCTGTCCGTTGTCTGATCAAGTCTAATAATTGACGTAGGAAAGTGGAAGGATAGGGTAAAACCTACACCCACCAGTCAAGTCACTTTATGACTGAATTCAACTGATAATGACTTCGACGCATTGGAGTGTTATGTGTTAAGTGTGAATAAAATAGAGCACCAGAGCACCTTTCAGCTAAGCACTTGGTTCTAAACCAAGGTCATATGCCGATTCTGTTGGGAAAAAAAGGGCTAGCACCTATGGTTTAAGTCAAAAGGAGAAAGGGGGTTAGTTTAAGTGCCTAGCAAGTTTTGTTGGAACTTTCACATAAGAGATAAAGGGGCTTGTGTGGATCAAAGAAGGATATAACATGGATCCGAGAGCCATGTTGGCTCCTGTGAATGATCCTAGACCGAGAGGTCATAATTGGTCTACATCATATGTTTAAAAGTGACGGTGAAGGGGAATTTTCTAATATTAGGAAGTTTCCCAAAGTTGGCAGCAAGATATTGTGGAAATTTTGAAATCTTAGAAAAGATAAGGCTAGTTGCATACATGCTAGCATTTCCTACATCCATGAGAGTGCATAATGTGAATGTGTATAAAGTCGACTGCGTGAGTGAATTTGTTTTTCACCTGCTGCAGTTGCTGGATATGTACTGGAGTCCAATCTAGCTGTCGAATCCGGTTCGTCACATGGTTATCCTTTAACCTTAAGATCCATTCCTGTAGTAGATGTGGAAAATCACAGAAAAAGACTTCATGTAAATTCGTAAATATGTATTTATCCAGGTATTTATGTGGTGTGATCCTGGGGTTTCTATTGTCTTTCTGTGAAAACTCTATCTCTTTAGTTCTAAACCAGCCCTTGATTTCTTCTCTCATGGGGTTCCAAGGTCTCAACATTCCCTTCTAATGGCTCATTGCTCTTCTGTTCCACTCCTTCGGTTCTTATTCATTCTATCTCGTCTTCTCAATCCTCTCTTGTTTCTCTTAACATGGAAACATAACCATTTGTTGGTTACTATTTTCCTTCTCAGGTTGTTTGAGTTATTGACCCAAGGTTCATGTCATTTAGGGTTCCAACAAAGCCTCTAAAACTATCGGCTCTCTTGGTAATCCATAAGGCAACATAAGACCCATAAGGTATTGCGCAGTATCACCCAAGATAGCTTTAAATGGGTGACTGTAAGACTCAGGTGTTTATAGCCTAGGACAGAGTAGGGGATAGGGGTTTCTTGATTAAAGCCATGTACCGTGAGCTGTAAGGTAAACTACTTATTCCTTGAAGTCGCATACGTATATCCCACAGTTTAATTCCAACAAAGTATAAACATATTCATAACAATCTATTAACTCATTCATCAAGCTTAACCATTAATTGTTGAAAGAAAGTAGAGACATGCATACATTCAACACATTATGCAAGTATTACCGTGGTTCACCCCCTCCTGGGCTACATCCACAAAGATTTGGCTCTTGGCTCTTTTATTATGGAAGTTCTGCATTTCTGGTACCGCACGCTTACAATTCTCCAAAAAATTGGGTAAGATCTATGTGAGGCGAACTAGATCACACCAGGCTCGATAGAATATGGTTTAATCCTCAGATCTACCTTCCCTCGTATCTTCTTTGCTCAACAGCTTACAAAATCGGTTCATATAGCTAAAAACATTACATATCGCCTACGCTCCTGCGTGGTTACAGTCTCCAAAACTTCACTCCAAAGCCTAACCCTCAACAACAACTATAATAACAAGAACCATCCCTATATGATACTTTCATATCTATATTTATACATTTCAGGCTCTTCAGCCTTTTACAGAATATTACCAAAACCCTAACCCTTCTTATGTTAGGTCTTTCTCCCATGCGCATGCTATTCTTCCTCTAGCTGTCACTTTCCTTTGTGCATGCTTTCTTGCATGCACGCGTGTTGTTATTTTGCCAGTTGTTACTTCATTTTTCTGAACGCTATATTTCCCACGATCGTTCTTCTTTCCCCTTCGGCCTAGTGCCAAAAGGCCCCCAACACTGACATGTGACTCGTCCCGAGTCACATAATTTCTCTGTGCTTCCTCAATCTCCTTGGTGATCGTTTGGAACTTCCTCTTCAACTCTGTTGCTTTTGTTAGTGCCTTGACAATTTTCTCCTTGATGGTGTCAACTGTCTGAGCTGCCAATTCCTCACTCATCAGTCCTGCGCATTCTAGCTGAGTCTGTGCTGTCTGTTTTCTAGCTTCTTTTTCTTGTGCAAGTACTTCTTCTATTCATTCCTACAATGATTCTATTTGAGCCTGACGCTCCTGTTTCTGTGTTTGCGCAACGATAATTTCTGCTTGTATCTTCTTCAACTCTTGCGTTCCCTTGACCCGTTCTAGAATTGGTATGGTCTTTTTTCTTTGCTTGAGTTCTTGGATCGTTGCATTGATCCTCTCCTCCTCCTTGTCCTAGTGTTGGACCTATGGATCCTCTTCCAGCCTTGTCCAAAGTTGCGTTGTTTTATCCAGCAAGTTGGTTGCCGTGCTAACCTGTTTTTCTAGCTACTGCAGTTGCATTATTGCTTCTTGCTTCCTTTGATCCTTCACCGCTGGTGGATTTGTTGGTCTAACCTGTCCACGGAGAGTCTTGATATCCTTCTGATACTGATCAATTTCTTGTGCAATCTGGTCGATAGTTTTTGCAGCTGGGAGTTCATTTCCTTGCGCAGTGGTTGGAAGTTTCCCAAAAAATTATTCCACTATGCGTTCCGGTTCGTTTCTGCATTCCTTCTCCTCCCGAGTTTCAGATTTGGCCTGCGCACAAACTGTTTCCAGTGCTTCCCACTTATTTTTTGCTTGCTGTAGCTCGACTAAGTTTTTATGTTCTCGCGACTGCATCTCGTGGTCGATGCTAACCTGTAGTTTGTATAGTGCTCTTGATGGCATCCATGTCAAAACCAATTGGATATGATCCAAATCCTTTAGTGGTGTCTATCCCACAATTTCATCCATTCGTAGCATGCTATGATTTATGTAGACCATGGAATGTGCATGTGGCATCGAAAGAACTGGGTCACGTTCTTCTACTTCCACCCTTTCTTTGGTCTGTGTGGTCAATGGCTCTATGCCTCTACTGCTACTTGTGATATGGGCTTCCCTGAATTTATTAAGGAGTTGTCCCATTTATGTCAGTTCCTTCTACAGTTTATCCCTGTGGTGTGCGGCATGATTGAAATCCTCTACGAGTCATTCCTGGACCATTCTAGCAATCATCTCTCCATCATCCTCCATGATTGTATAGTCCAGTGGTGGTTGTTGTGCCTTCATTTTCTTGGGTGCACCTTCTTCCTGTACCGTTGGTCTCTTAGTTCCCCCTGGTTCCTGTGTGATGGGGTTCAATGCGGTTTCCTGTGCTCCCTCAGCCGATTTCCACTGTCTATTGGTCAGATGAGTGGTTTTTTTCCTCCCCTTCTGGGTCCCTGGTTATGCTGAGCCGTCATCTACCTGAGTCGACTTGGTTTGGCCCGTTCTTCATTTCTTGGGTATTAGAATTTGTGGAGGCTGTGTTTCCGCCTGCGAAGCCCCTCCTTTTGTTGTTTGTCCCGGTACTTCTCTGGGTATGGTTGGAATGCTCCATTCATCAGGCCATTCGCTCATGATCATGTCAATATCTCCCTCGGTGATGCAGTAACGCATCTACAACCACTGTTTATCCGGGTCCTGCCTTGGTTGTATCCACATGGCTTGTTTCCTATCCTAGAAATTGGCGATGCCCCCGTATCATGTGACAACCTCTGGTGTTATTCTCCATGCTTGGCTGATGGCTTCCTGTATATCCTGTAGGTAAGCTTGAATATGATTCCATTCTCCCTCTTATGCTTGGCTAGTGGCACTGATCTAAGGACGCAATATCTTGCTCCTCCTGGCTGTGGCGTGGTACAAAAGATGACATGTTCTAGTTCTCACCATCCCATGAAAGCTATGAGAGTGATCAACCATGAGTAATGAAATTCTGTACATGCGTCCTACGTGTCTTTGCAGTCTACTTGGAACAATTTTGATAGGTATGGCACCCAGCTCATGGAGGTGCCTTCTGTGCACTGGGCTGCAACAACAATGACTCCTGCCGGTACTTCGTCTTTGCGGAATTTTCTTAGAAGTTTGTAGGCTAAGATGTTTGCACCCAATTGTTTCACGACATTGTTGGTTTGTTTAATTATAATGCCTCTTGTTCCCATGTCGGTGCCATATTTCTTCTTCATCTCTTCTGCGAATGTTTTTTCCTTGGACTTATCGTCCAAAATCAACGTAGGATCCATACCCCGGGTGGGTAGGCCTATTATCTGTGCGATAAGTTTGACAATTATGGGGACGGGTTTGTCATGCCATACATCCCCTCCATGTGTAACTGCTAACAGTTGCTTGACACATGCCGACGCATATTGGCCTCTGCCAAAGTGTGGCATCTTCAACAATCCTAGAATTCCTGTTATGTCTAGTTTAGTTGCCCACTGGTGTGGCTGAGTGATGGTTTCTCCAAGTTGGTTCATGACTATTTTTTGCATAAAGACCTATGGTGCAAGCTCTGGATATTTGGTTTCATCTGCTACGTCATGGTCGAAATACTTGACCTTCCCGACGTGACCCAATAGCTACGGGTCCACCTGTACTCCCTTTGGTATGAGAGGTAGCACAATCTTTGCAGCCGGCTTCTTTCGAGGTGAACTGGGTATCTGAACTCAGTCCTCCTGCTATGTTGGCTGGCTTGAAGTTCCAACAACTCCTAGCTGTTCCCCTGTCATCCACTCTGGCCACGCCCAGGTAGTTCCAATGGTCTCCTCGGCTGGGTGACCTAAGTCGGGTGCTTGCGTCTCGTCTGGTTTCTCCTCTGCTCCAAGATGCTATGCCGTTTCATTCACTTCCACAGCTGCTTTAGTATGTTCCAGTGGTATTTCCTGGTGGGTTTCTTCTTCTTTGTTCTGAGGCTCATGCATCACTGCTGGTGTATCTTGTTCCATGGAATCTATTTGTGGTTGCTGAATCTCCTCTAGTATTGGTATGGACTCTACTGGGATTTCGTCTGGCAACGGGATTTTGTCATTATCGACGATCTCCGGTGGCTGCTGCTCATTTTCTTCCAGTGGTTCCCGTGACCTAGTATGAACTCTGGTTGATCTGGTTGTCTAGCCTGGTTCTGCGAGCTTCGGTAGTGCCATAATGGTGTCTGTCAAACGTTTGTTGAGTTCAAATGGCTTCGGTGAGCTCTATGGTTTCACTCTGTTCGTTCTAGTTGTTGTTGCTCTTTTTCTTTTCTCCCTTTGCGAATAGACTAACTTCTTCTGTTCTCATGTGTTGTATGGGCTCGCCATGAAGCTTGTCGGGGACGCTTCCTCCATCATGTGATTAATGCACCATAACATTGGGTTCAATGCATCCGCGATGGTTTCATACTTGCCATTACGCCTACTCTGCCGTCTCCAGTTGGTACGTTTAATGTGACATCCCATCCGCCCTTGCCTTGCTTTAACTTTGCCTCATGCTGTCCTGTCAGCCTAATTTATCTAACTTTCCTTTTCTCGCTTGTTTCCTTTTTCGATATGACTATTATCATTTCCCTTGATGGCTTCGTGTTTTGTATGCAACTTGTCCCTCGTGCTGTGCACTTTTTTTTTTACTGTGCGGTGGGTGGTCGACTGTCCTTGTACATCTTCATTCGGCTCCCATTGATCATTCCTCTGAGGTCTATGCCTGCTATATCTCTTAACTGTACAACTCCTCCATCCGTGATAGATTTTACCTCGTGTGGTCCTAGCCAATGCATTCTCATCATTCCTGGGTGCTGCAATGATTTACTGTCATAGATAAATACTAGATCTCTTTCCTTGAACGTCTTCCTGTTGATGTGGCAGTTGTGCAAAGCTTTGTCTCTTTCTTTCCGTACTTTTTGGTGGAATCCTACCAAGATTCGGTCTTCCTCCATCGACAATAACTGATTCAGTCTTTCCTGTATTGCACCTCATTCTGTCATGTGTGTGATAGCCGCTACACGTAGACTGGGTATTAAAAATTCTAACGACACTACTGCTTCTTGACCATAGACTAGTTTGAATGGTGTGTGGCTTGTCAACTTTTTTCATGTGGTTCTATAAGCCCATAACACTACTGGTACCTTGAGGTCCCAATCGTCCCTGTTGACATTGCATATCTTTGTCAAGGCGTTCTTTAGAATTTTGGTGAAGGCTTCTACCATGCCATTTGCCTGTGGATGATACAATGTGCTTTTTTGGTGATGAACTTCAAACTCTTTGAGAATTGCTCGGATGGTGCTGTTTATAAAATGTGTTCCTTGGTCATTCATCAAAATTCTTGGGCACCCAAATCTATTAATTACTTGTTCAAACAAAAAGTGTGCAACTATCTCTGCACTGCAATCTTTTACTAGTGTGGCTTTCGCCCATCTTGTTAGGTATTCCGTCGCGGTGATAATATATCTCGCCCCCGTTCTTTTGGTTGGTGGGTTAATGGGTCCCACAAATTCTATTGCCCATTTGTTGAATGCCTGAAGTGTCACTTGCGGTCGTAGTGGCATCTCGTCCCTTCTATTGGGTTTGCCTACCCTTTGACATACATCACATTGTTGATAGTACTCTTTCGAGTCTCTGTGGATCGTTGGCCACCATAATCCTGCATGTAGTACCTTCTGTGTGGTAGATTTTCCTGCATAATTCCCTCCTGCTATTCCCTCGTGGGATTCTGCTAAAATTCTTGGTCGTTCATGGTCTAGTACGTATCTTCATAATATGCTATTTGTGCCCATCTTGTATAGATGTCTCACAATCAATTGATAGTCAACTACGCAGACTACCAGGTTCTTCTTCTGTGCAGTGGTATATTCTTGCGGCACAATACCTGTGCTCAAGTACTAGATGATCTCTACGAAGTAATCGTCAGCAATCTGTACTGAGAATAGTTGTGCATTTGGAAAGTTGTCTTCTAAATTCATTGGTTCCTCTCCATTTGTGACCCTCGATAGGTGGTCAGGTCCTGCATTCAATTTTCCTAGTTTAACTATTACCTCAAAGTCAAATTCTTGAAATAACAATAACCATCGACATATTATCCCCCCCAACACTGGCTTGTTGACTAGGTATTTCAGGGCCGAGTGATCTGTAAACATATTAAAGTGTTTTCCCAATAGGTAATGTCTATATTTCTGTAGTGCATAAACCATAGGTAGGCCTTCTCTTTCTATCATGTTATAATTTTGTTCTGAGTCTGATAATTTTCTTCTTGTGAACGCTATCGATTGATCCAAGTCTCCTGCTCCTGGTTGCGCTAAGATAGCTTCAAGTGCTATCGTTGATGCATCTACATGTACATGGAATGTCTTCTCTCAATCTGGAAATAACAATATTGGTGTGGTGACCATCTTCTCCTTCAGGGTATCTAGACCGTGTTGGCACTCGTCATTCCATTGATACTTTGTATCCTTCCTTAATAGTTTTTCCATTGGCGTATTAATCTGCGCATAGCCTTTGATGAATTTCTTGTAATATCCCATATGTCCTAACGTTGCTCTTAGTTGGGGGACTGTTTTTGGTGCTGGTAGATTAACAATGACTGTGATTTTGTCCAGATCCACTAGAAAACCCTCTTTGCATACTATGTGTCCCAATAGTATCCCAAATGGTGTTCCAAATATGCATTTCTTGATATTCAGTGATATCTGGCACTGTCTGCATCATTCTAACATCAATCGTAAAAATTCAACATGGGTTTTTGGTAAGCTATACACTGTCCAATCATCCAGGTATACTTTGAGGAATTGATGGATGAATTCCTTAAATGATGCAATGACCACTCTAGAAAATATCGCAAGTGCATTCTTCAGTCCGAACGACATGACTGTATACTGATAAGATCCCCATTCTGACGCAAATGTGGTATTGTGTCTATCCTCTTGCGCTATCTTAATCTGATGATATCTTGAGAATCCATCGGTGAATGAGTAGGCTTTGTGGCCTCCTACATTCTCGAGTACTTCATCCATGAACGGTGTGGGGAATGGGTCGTGTAGGCATGCATTGTTCAACTTCCTCAAGTCGACACTGATCCCTCTTCCCTGTTTCTTGTCCTGTACTACCATCGGGCTTATCCATTCTGATTCTTCGACTGGTTCGATGATGCCGGCCTTGAGCATCCTGTCGACCTCATCTTTAAATTTCTAAATATATATGGGGTTCAATCTATATGTTCTTTGTTTAATGGGTCTTGCATCATGTCTGAGTGGTATCTTCATTTCTCCTAATTCTCTGGCTATGCCTTTCATCTCCTGTAAAGGTTGTGGGAAAAAGGTCGTTGTATTCACACAACAATTCTGTGATGCTTTATAGTGTCTGTTCGTCCCAGTAATCTCCAATGCTGACCATTTTGGGCTGCTCGACAGTCCCTATGTTAACCTTATTTATCTTGATTGGCGCATAGATGACCTCTGACTCTAAGGGTGGTCCTTCCACATCTCTCTCGCCTTCGACTTCTTCAATATGAATATCATGCGGATTATCTTCATCCGGGGCTTCATTCTGTACATGGTAGCATGACAATAGATCCTTGACTGTCTGCTTATTCCACTGTTGTACCTCTGTGATAGCTTCTACTTCTGGTTCTTCAATGAATATGACATTTCTGATCCATTCCAGAGCCACGTCTATGTTGGGGTTCTCATGCTCGAATGAGAAAGTGACTATAAAGTTCTGTTGGAGTGTCTCCCATGTCTTGGTTCCTTTACGCATTTCTTGGTCCATATACCAATTTTCTGGTATGCCCTCTAAAGTATCAATGAAGTGGTGAGATCATTCCTCCGGTGGCATCATTTTCCACACCGTTTTACACGCCTCCAAGTGTCCTGCTGCTGTGCCTAGTCCATCATATTTCTGTTGTTTGTTACCTGTCTGTTCTGCGCCGAACCTTATGCACAATAATCGCTTACATTTGTACCAATATGTGATAGTCTCTTTGTGTGCACCCCACCATCTTTCAGGTGTATCCTTTAGTGCTAAATCTAGTGCTAGCAATCTCTGGTTTTCTAATACTTCGTCTTCATATTGTGTCAAGAAAGTTTCCAAATCATTTAGCCCGTGAAAATTGGGCAGTTCTCTGATTTCTATGCCAATCCACCTTATTGCACGGTCTATTCTGGCACACCTTCTCGTGGATACTTCGTGTAGTCTTTGCTGCCAGTTTTCTAACCCGGTGTCTAAGTCTCTTGTACATGAACTAATGCTCTACCAACTAAGTACCCCGTCTGCAGTTGGGTTTATATAGTCCGCATCAGGCGTAGTTGTTCTGTACAACTGCCTGATCTCTTCTAAATCCAGACAAGTGGGTTCTACGAACCTCTCGCTTTCTGATGGGTCGAGTGGGGCTATGACTTGTAGTCCCCCGACTCAAATGTCATTTTTCTGGTTTTTAAGTTAATTATGGCCTAGTTGTCGAATGCCCAATCTAGACCAAGTAGCGTCGGGTAAGGTGTTGTGCCATATACTATTTCGACGACTTCAAAGTCTGCCTTAGTGCACACACCATCCAGATCTACTGTCACTCCTTTCAGTCTACCTGTTGGTGGGACTCTATGTTGATTTGATATCTTTAATTGAACAATTGAGTATCCCAGTGTAGGTTCTCCCATGCATTTCCATGTAGCTTTKKGTAGTACATTCACTTCGGATCCTAGATCTAGTATAACATCTCCCATATTGAAATCCCCAATGTTAGCATTTAGTCTAAATTCCCTACTTGTTCTTATTCTTGTATGTAGGTGGTTGACAGTTTCCAATTCTGGCTTCTGTTCCGTCTCGCTGGTACATTTTTCTAGGATGTTTTGCAATATTTTGACAGATGAAGGATCACTTAACATTTTGATGCATGATTGCAAAAAATCTTTGATAGTACTTACTTGTTCCTTGGGTTGTATTCTGTTGGTATGGTCTAGTGATGGCGACATTTCATATTCCAGACCTTCCTTTCTCTGTTGTCTAGTCGGCGCAATGTTCTCCTTCTAGAATTCTTGTCGGGCTTCTGTAAAGATCTCCTTCTCCTTATGCACGTCGAACTACTTCTTGGGGTCAGTGTTATTCTTTAACCATTGATTCTGCGCTAGTTCCTGTCGAGTTGCGTCATTTCCTATTTTTGTTCCTCCTTGAGTGACTATGTTGATGTTCCGTCCATCATCCCTTGCTTTGACTGAAATCCACTGAACATTCTGGTTATTTTGATTCCTTTTTTCCTGGATATTTACAAGAAATGTTGGACATTCCTCCATATCATGGTCCATGCGCGACAGTACATACAAGTTGCTGGTGGCAGTGGGCACTCCTGTTCATAATGTCCCTTTTGCTGGCAATTGTGACATGTGACTGGTCCTCTACTGCGTCCAAAACCTCCTCTGGCTCATCCTTCTCCTCTATAAGCTGCGTGATCACCTCACTACGTGTTATATTGTGGTCCCTGATTATACTGTGCAATATTGTACTGAGGCTGTGCCGGGTTGTACTGTGGCTGTGTGTTATTGTACAACTGCGGCACAATATTATACTGCTGCTGCGCGATGTTGTATGGGGATGGGGCTTGAGTGAACTATGTTGCTTCTTGCCCAGTCATCATTTCTGCCTGTACCCTGTATGTGTCTGATGTTCTTTCCCGCATCAACTCCATAGTTATGCAATCTTTGTCGTCATGGCAGACTGACTTGCAAAAGGTGCAATATGAGTTCTTTGGAACTGTTTGGTATTTCTGCATCATCGTGCAGTGGTAAGGGTCGTGACCCGGTTTCTTGCATATTTCGCACCATAATCCTCCCTGTGGTAGTGGGTTTGGCATCCCCATCACCATATACTGTGCGAATGTTGGGAATTCATTCTTGTGGTGTCCTTCCGTCTTGCAGGTAGTGCACCAAATGAATTCTCGTTTGTCCTTGTTCTTATTTTGATTCAACTGAAATGTTAAGTTCTTCAGATCCTCTTTCAGTTCTTCGATAGTCGGGTCCGTCTACTGGTACTGATTCTCTTCCAATTGCAAGGCTTCCTGCATAGCCTCTGCCTGTGTCTGAAACTTCTGTTGTCGTAATGGATATTCTAAGTGTGGGAGTAGTGAGTTGACAAACAGGTGTCGATGCTGCATATCGGTCATAAGGTATTTTAACTTCTCTTTTAATCGCTTGAATCTTTTATCAATCTCCCATACCGATTCTCCTGGTTTCTGTCTTATTTCAATCATCTCATTCATGTATTGATGCTTTGAGCTCGGCTTCTGGAACTCATTTATCAATAGTTTCTTAATGTCATCCAGTGTCCTTGTCATTCCGGGAACACTATTTGTGTCTAGACTCATGTACTAGTCTAGTGCTCGGTCTCTTAGCACGATCGCTAGCTGCATGAGTTTGGTGTCTTCATCAGTGATATGCTTTTCTTCCCAGATCTTTGCGCAAATGAATAGATGCTTCTTAGGGTCTTCTGCTACTTCTCCTCGAAACTTTGGTAATCTGATAGTAGGATCGTTTCCTGCCATTCCAAATAATGAGCTACTCCCTCCTCCACGCGATGTAGATACTTGAATAAGGTTTCCTAAACTGGCTCCTCCAATTGTTGCTCTTTGTGTAGATGTACTTCCTGCTGCCGGACTTCCTCTGAACTTTGGTTTTCTAAATGGTGGTGTCCTCTTTGGTGTATTGGTCGCACATGGGTTTATGGGTTCCACACTTACATTAATATGAAAGGGATGGCTGCCTTCTCCTCCTGTTCTTGGGCCTCTTGTTTTCCTCTCATACATGGTGCACAATATTTCCTCAATCTTCTCCACATCCCAGAGATCCTCTACCTCTTCTTCATCGCTTTCCAAGCCCTCCCTCTCGGCTACAACTCTCTTCTTGGTATTTACCTTATACTGGTAGGGTGCTCCGCTATACGTCGTTCTTGATGACACCAATATCCACTTAAGCTGGTCATCATCCATCGAGATCGGGTCCAAGGGTTCCTCCTCCTTCTTCTCTTTATCGTGCCCTCCTTCCATTCCTCTTCTCTCTGTCAGTGCTTCCCCCCTTCCCCCATGCACACATGGAAGTCTAGCTGTTTGATTCCATTGTCATTACACCTTTTTTATATAGCAATATCTTGATAGAACTATACAGTGATCGAATGTACCTTCCTCTGGGTCCTCGTAGGAACTCTTGCTTGGCTACGCTGTATGACTTTGCTGTGTCTACCGCAAATTCTGTGATAAATCCTGCCACAATACTGTCAAGCCAAAAGTCGACTGTGCAAGTGAATTTGTTTTTCACCTGCTGCAGTTGCTGGATCTGTACTGGAGTCCAATCTAGCTGTCGAATCCGGTTCGTCACATGGTTATCCTTTAACCTTAAGATCCATTCCTGTAGTAGATGTGGAAAATCACAGAAAAATACTTCATGTAAATTCGTAAATATGTATTTATCCAGGTATTTATGTGGTGTGATCCTGGGGTTTCTATTGTCTTTCTGTGCAAACTCTATCTCTTTAGTTCTAAACTAGCCCTCGATTTCTTCTCTCATGGGGTTCCAAGGTCTCAACATTCCCTTCTAATGGCTCATTGCTCTTCTGTTCCGCTCCTTCGGTTCTTATTCATTCTATCTCGTCTTCTCAATCCTCTCTTGTTCCTCTTAACACAGAAACATAACCATTTGTTGGTTACTATTTTCCTTCTCAGGTTGTTTGAGTTATTGGCCCAAGGTTCATGTCATTCATGGTTCCAACAAATCCTCTAAAACTATTGGCCCTCTTGGTAATCCAGAAGGCAACATAAGACCCAGAAAGTATTGCGCAGTCTCACCCAAGATAGCTTTAAATGGGTGACTGTAAGACTCAGGTGTTTACAGCCTAGGACAGAGAAGGGGATAGGGGTTTCTTGATTAAAKCCATGTACCGTGAGCTGTAAGGTAAACTACTTATTCCTTGAAGTCGCATACGTATATCCCACAGTTTAATTCCAACAAAGTATAAACATATTCATAACAATCTATTAACTCATTCATCAAGCTTAACCATTAATTGTTGAAAGAAAGTAGAGACATGCATACATTCAACACATTACACAAGTATTACCGTGGTTCACCCCCTCCTGGGCTATGTCCACAAATATTTGGCTCTTGGCTATTTTATTATGGTAGTTCTGCATTTCTRGCGCCGTGCACTTACAATTCTCCAAAAAACTGGGTAAGATCTTTGTGAGGAGAACTAGATCACACCAGGCTCTACAACCTGCGGTCTAATCCTTAGATCTACCTTCCCTTGTATCTTCTTTGCTCAACAACTTACAAAATCAGTTCATACAACTAAAAACATTACATATTGCCTACGCTCCTGCATGGTTACAGTCTCCAAAACTTCACTCCAAAGCCTAACCCTCAACAACAACAATAATAACAACAACCATCCCTATATGATACTTTCGTATCTATATTTATACATTTATGGATCTTCATCCTTTTACAGAATATTACAAAAATCCTAACCCTTCTTACGTTAGGTCTTTCTCCCATTTACGTGATGTTCTTCCTCCAGCTGTCACTTTCCTTTGTGCATGATTTCTTGCATGCGCGCGTGCTTTTCTTTTGTTAGTTGTTACTTCAGTTTTCTGCACGCTTTCTTTTCCACGATCATTCTTCTTTCCCCTTCGGCCTGGTGCCAACAAACCTGATAAATGAATGGTGCATTCCTTGGGTTATCATGTTGGGAGGAACAAGAGATTATGGTTGGAATTACTGTTGGAGTTATGAAAACGTAGAATTTTTATTTTGTAAGTATTGTGATGTAAATTTGCATATATGTATATAGACATATTGTGCACCCATGATGATGCACAATTGTAGGGGAGGGGGAATGTAACATCCCCACTATAATCCCCAGTTTAATTAATTCTTATGTAGATATAATGCGTGGATATGACCAAAGCGATGTATATGCAGAATTAAATTTGGGTATTTTTTGGAGAGGAATTAAAATATCCAATTTGTTTGAAAAAATTATGCACAAAAAGTTTCATATCTGAACCTGAACTGCGCCGCCCTCATTGTTTTTTGTAGAAAAAATATGCAAAAAGGGCCAAAACATTCTCCCCTTCTTTGGCCAAGGAAAGTGCTCTAATACCAATTGTTAAGTACCTGAGTAGATCTGAAGATAAATCTCAAAATAACCAATAATATCAACAAGAATAATCTAAACCATTCACCAAATACTGAACACAAGAACTAGAGAAAACCCTTGAGGTAGGGTAACACCATATATTATTCCTTATGGAAGGAATTTAATCCTCAAGCAATACTTGCTTGTTACAATGACCATATTCTTCACTATGTTTCATTACATTGCTTACACTTTTTTACATAGCTCTCTGTATCTCCTAGAAACCTTCTAGAGAGATTTCTCACATTTATTACATATAACTACCATAGTGGGCCTTTATTAATATAATGGACCTAGTCCACCTTACATTGAATGACCACATTCTCATATATTAAATGACTTCCACTAATAATACATAACCACATTCCCATTGGGTACTTTTCTAGGTACCCCATATTACTTCCCTAGGTATACTACAGCTGAATTAACTTTTACAGGCTCGTCTGGAGTCTCGAAGCATGCCGCTAGTTTACCCTTCTTTGCAGGAGTGGATTGATCGACATTAGATGGAGTTTCTTGATCAGGCTTAACAATATTTCCATTTGATTGAGAAACATAAGTATGCTTTTCCTTCTCAAACCCCGACTGGATCAAGAACCGATCCCAAGTCTTCTGCAACTTCCCTAATTAGACCTTAACAAGAAATTTAATCAACCCCTGATGAAAATTTTTGTGAGGAGGGGTCTTGGGGTTTGCTTGATGTTGTGTTGGTTTTGCCACATGGGTGATAAAAAACACAACACTTACTTGCTTAGTTAAGTCATCTAAACAAGACAGAGGTTTGTGAGTTGATTAGATAACCAAATAAACATGAAACAAGGAAATACAAATAAAAACAAAAGGAAATAAATGTTAGAGAAGCTTGCAAGAACTAGAACCATGAAAACAAAAAATGAAAATCATATAGCTACCAATGGATCAATGTATTGATAGGCTAGCACCATAGAGAAAGACAAGGACTTATGAATCCCCTCTTCCTCCTTGGGAGGGCTCTTGAGTTCCCTAATAGAGAGCTCTTCTCTTCATATGATGGCAAGTGACAATGGTTAATAAATACAATGCCAATCCTCTCAAGAGGTGAGTGGAATGGCCCTTGCTATAGTTCTTGAATGATTCCAAGAGAAAAGAGGATTGTCCAAGAAGAATTCTTGCAGCATAAAAATACCTTGAAGTTCTTATTTTCTTAGCACACCCATGGCATATATTTATAGTGTCCCTTCATGGAAAGATATAACTAGTTCATTATGTGAACAAGGGGTCTTTTAGGGCACTTCCTAGCCCTTGACCAACCTCCAAGCTAGATTTATCTCAGATCTGAGTGTCAAATCGTGTTGGAAGTCGAGATGGAAGTGGTTGAGAGGCCGAAAAGGTTCATAAATGCACCTTTCGTGAGAAGTGCATGGGTTTTCTCGTAGAAAGTCGCACATCTTGTGCATTCGGTGCATAGTGCGTGCCTAGGGCCGTGTTAGCCCTGCATTTTATGCACAGTGCGCGTGCTTCCTTTGGTGAATTTGAGCACTTTGATTTATGAACCAAGTATATATTTTTAAGTCTTTTTTATGGATTTTGATGTTGTAGGTGTACTTATTGTTGCTGAAATTGATGTCTTTCTTCAACCGTTGTTTGTAATGTTGCGAACGATTTTTCTTCAACTGTTGTTTGTAATGTGAGGTTAGGAGCATACGTATAGCCAAAATACATCAATGTTTCTTTTGCTGAGAATACCATTTTAAGGAAGAGTGAAGAGAGGAACTGTAAGAGTGATCCGTTGGAGGGAGAGGGAAAACTATGGGAACCAAACCTTTCTCTAGGAAGAAAAATAAAAATCTATATACAAACGAGGCGGCCATGCCCCATGCTCGTGTCATGGAGCCAAAATGTGAGACTGTAACTGAAGGTGTATGAGGATGTAGATAGCTGCAATGCCCTCGGGGGTGATTGATAATGACATATGACGATTCTGACTGGTGAACTGGCTCTGAATCGAGTAATGGACGACGAAAAGAAGTGTCGATGACTCATAGGCATTGATGGCCTATCAAATTCAGAGGTCTTTGGTTGGTATGAAAAAAATGCAATGGTCGCATAGTAAGACCCACCTTAACATGAGAGTTTGTTGAAGTTGAATGTTATGGGGGTCAACAGAATCAAAAATCAATGATGACTCTCTCTGTTCCATCCGAAACTCCTCATTGAAAAGGTAATGAGAGTCAAGATATTGTTGCCCTTCTGGAAACTGTGTTGATGTTGACAGGAAGGGAGACACGATGTCAAAAAGGGTTTCTCGAAATCCACTGAGTAATAGGTGATATTAGGTACTGATGGGTAACAACATAGTTACCAACTTAATGAGAACTGCAACCTCAAAATGAGAACTCTAGCCCTTAAAACCCATATTTTTGCATAAAAAACATGAAAATCAACCCCAAAATCAAAAAGTGGTGCTACCAGTAGCACCATTTTTTGTAACCGGGACAAAATTACAACTTTTTTCAAGCATGGGCTTAAAGGATCAAATGACTTCTCAAACAAACTTTAAAATCAACCCCCAAATCAAAAAATGGTGCTATCGGTAGCACCATTTTTTGTAACTGGGTTAAAATTACAACTTTTTTCAAGCATGGGCTTAAATGATAAAATGGTTGCTAAAAAAAACTCTAAAATCAACCCCCAAATCAAAACATGGTGCTATTGATAGCACCAATTTTTATGACTGGGTCAAAATTACAACTTTTTTCAAGCATGGCCTTAAAACATAAAATAGTTGCTTAGAAAAACCTTAAAATCAACACCTAAATAAACACATGACGCTACCTAAAGCAAAATGTTTTTTCTAAATGCTAAAATTACAACTAATTACGACCTAATTCAAACTGTGGCCTTGACAACAAATCCCTACACGAATAAAAAACCCAAAATCAGATCCTAAATGGTCACTTGAAAATTTATTTACCAACTTCTTTTTTTCTTAAATTTACATTAAAAAATAAATTAAGAGAAAAAAGAAAATCTTCACAAATATATATTTTTTAATGAAGACAAAAACACAATTAAAAAAATATATTCAAAATCCAAATTTAAAAGAAAAACAACAAAACTTAACAAGATAGTGAAAACCAAAGAAAAACTAAAAAGAAATGAAAAAAAATTAAAAATTGGTCGGAAAACAATAATTTAAAACAAAAATACGTTTTTTTGTTCAAAAAATGAACAAAAAACGCCTTCAAACTTAAAAAAAAAAGAAGAAAAAAAATAGAGAAAAATAATTAAAAAAAAACAAAATTCAATAAAATATTTTAAGAAAAATATCTAAAATAAAACATACCCTACCCCCCTCTGGATTTGAACCTGTGACCTCTTAAGAGGAAACACATGTTCTTAACCATTAGGCCCACTCAGGCTGTACTATAATAATCTATTTTTAAGGTCACGACCAAGCCAACACACCAAATTGGTGTATGAGACCCCCTTATTTGTGGGACAAGGGACCCTCCTCCGCCCAACGACTTGACTGCATATATATATATATATATATATATATATATATATATATATATATATATATATATTTTATATATGTATATTTATTATTTTTCATAAATATCTTAAAAAAAATCATATTTATATATAACATTTATGTTATATATATAAAATATATATAATTATATGTTTTATATAACACATATATATGTTTTTTTATATACATATGTTTATGTTTTATATAGATAAAACATATATATATTTTATATATTAAAATATATATTATATATGTTTTATATATTAAAACATATATTATACATGTTTTAATATATAAAACATAACTGTTATATACAAATATGATTTTTTAAAGATATTTAGGAAAAAAAATATTTTTTAAGGTTTTTTAATTTAGTTTGGTCAAATATATTTTATTTTAGATGTTTTTCTTAAAATATTTTATTGAATTTTGTTTTCTTAAGTTATTTTTCTTTTTCTTTTTAAGTTTAAGGCCTTTTTGTCATTTTTTTAACATTTTTTTTTTTGGTTAAATTATTGTTTTCAATGTTTTTTTGGGCTATAATTTTTTTTTTACCTTTTTTAAATTTTTTTGTTTTTTTTCTTATTTTCTCTCTTACTTTAGATATATATATTTTTAATTTTATGGTTTTTTTCCTCTTTAATTTTTTAGGTTTTTCTTCAATGGTTTTTTTAATATAAAATTGGTTTTATTTTTATTTTTTTAATTTCAATTCTTTTTGTTCTCTTATTTTGTTTAGTTTTTAATTGATCCCAAAAAAAGAATTATATATTTTTGGTAAATATTTTAAAATAATGTTATTTTACTACAATTATTTTCTATTTATTGAAGTAAAGGTAAAACAATGTGTTAAAAATGATATTTTCCACTATATTTAAAAAGTACAGAACCATAATTTAATTAAGGACACATAATTACATGAAAAATCTTAATTTAAAAAAATAAATGGCATACAACATTTTTAACGTTGGATTGAGCATGGAAATATGATTAAAAACACCACTGAATAAAAATAAAAATAAATAAAAATAGAAAAGTTTGAAAATAGATGAAAAAACACCATTGAGAAAAAAATAAAAAATAAAAAGTTTGAACAAATTGAAAATAAATGAAAAAACAAGCATTTAAAAACAAAAAAGTGGAAACCTTATGTATCATTATATTTAAAATATCAAAAAACCACCTAAAAAGGGAGGGGGGTGCTACCGATAGCACCATTTTTAAAAATGGGGTAAAAAACTTGACCCCCCCCCAAACAAGAACTCTGTAGAGTTCTTTTTAAGTTGGTAACTATGTTTAACATGGACGAAGTCAAGACATTATGAGACTCATGAATGCCCTTGGTTGGGGTGTTGAAGGATGATTGGCAGCAACCATAAAAATGGATCTAGTGTCAGGGGGACAATTAGACATGGGGTTAAACTGTGCTGGAGGCTGAAAAAAGTGGGAAAACTAAAAGATCGTGGTTACATGGAGGTGGGATACTCGGGGTTTGTTAATGATGGTGATTTGAAAAAAAGGGTGGATGCCCCAACCAAGGGTGACATGGGTTGCTTTGCCAGGTAAAAGAAGGCCATCAAGGATGATGACTAAAAAAACTATGTATATGTTGGAAACAAGGGATTTATACATTTACCAAATGAAATAAAGAATAATTTGGGTTGAGTATACATATACAAAAACATGTGCCTCGGTGAAAGATGGCTTGGCCTGTTTAGGGCACAAGTTTGTAAAAGAGAACTGGTGGAGGGTGGGGGCCCCATGGGTGGGTTTCTGTATTGGGTAAATGGCTGGAGGACAATCTGCAGATGGGAAAACTGATGGTGGATGATATGGAGGGCTAATGGAACTGCAGGGGTGCAGTGAACATAACCAAGTGTAGGATGATATGACCCAGGAGTCTATTGGGAAGGTTAGCAATATGATAAGAATAAGTATGGGGTTCATTCTCGGAACTTAAAAAACTATCGGGACTCCTAATCCTAGGGAGTGAAAAACAACATGAGTGTCAAGTTGTCGAGGGGAACTATGAATGGGACAACTCATGTGGGTGAGACTACTATCGGTTGATAGTACCAAAATGTGGTAGAAGTAAAGGTACTGCCAAGCCGGATGTAGGGATCCTAAAGGCAAATGTCATAGGGTGTGATTGGGATATGCATTTGTTTACAGAGAGAGTGATTACATGCCAGTGTCAAACATATACTTGAAGGGGCTGCAAGATTTCTTAACAAGTACCTGCACAAAAAACAAATACCCGACGTGAACAATATGCGATGATAAATAACATATAACAACTATTTAATAAAACTGAAAGTAAGCATGCGTACCTGAACATGGCGTGAAAAAAATGCTCCTCCGAAAAAAAGTGCATATGATAACTCGAGGAATATGAATGTGTAGATGGTTGGATCAAGGTCTCGTGGCCGAGAATGGTTCGGAAAACAGAGGCTCTCATCTCCTATACCAAAATGTGGAAATTGGGAAAAGGGCCTATAAATGGATGGTGGGCCCACAATGCCACCTCATTTGCACTGACACTATTGTTGATCTGGTGAGAGAGATGTGAGGTGATTTGAGGATTGCAAGAGCTTAGGGCTACTAATCCAGGAGCTGCAAGAGACAAGTTAGTGACCTTATCGTCTTTCACTTTGTGAAGTTTGGNGGTAGCTAGGAACTATACGAAGGGTCGTATAGGGGGTTTTGGAGGTAGGTTCCCACTAGTGCACGGGAAAAGGGGGCATACACGCGCATGTGTGTGCGGGTAGATCTTGGTTTCCTGCACATTATGTGTGGGTTTTTCCCAAACAGTCGTGCATTAATGAATGCATAGATGTGATGGGAAACCTCACGCATAATGTGCAAATGCATAGGTAACAAATGCGTATATGCGTGGGTTAAATGGGCAGGCATGCATCGTGTGCATTAAATGCACGCCTATATCTAGGACAAATGCACACTCATGCACAGTTGTGGGAGTGACAATTATGCATTAGTGCACAGTTGTTTGAAGAACAGTTGTGCATATATGCACAACTGTATGGGGGAAACCTGCGCACTGTGTGCAGGTTGAGGGGTGTAAGACTTTGTGATGTTTATGATTTTGGATGTATGATGTGGATGATCAGGTGTTTTTGGGTGAATGTAGGTGATCAACAAAGTTGGGGACGATGCTGGTCCATTGACAAGAGCAGGACTGGGACCGATTGAGAGAGGTTGTGAGGGAGAATACAATAGTACACAGACACTTGGCAGCCTGCGAGTTGCTAAAGTTTTTCAACTGACCTTTGATACAGTCGTAGGAGTTCCTACTCCAGTTTTTTATCTGGATGTGGAGCACTGACCAACAGTGCTTTGTGGCATGAGGGGAGCAGCTGATTTTCTCTACAATAGAGGACATCTATTTTTTGACAGGACTCCCATTCCGAGGGAGGGTATTAGCCATGGATACCCATCTACCAGGGGAGGATAGGGTAGAGACCATCGCGACACAACATTGTTCTGGGCGGAACTCGATGTCAGGTTTGATAGTGTAGATTGAGGTCCTCGATGACCAGCTGATAGATTGGATCACGACTATGGTAGTGAGGATTTATGGATCCTTGGGCACTCAACGTATCACTGGTGGTCAGCTGACGGTGGTTGAGGAGGTCTTGGATGGAGACTTGTTCATGTGGGGTGTGCTGATACAGACCCGGATGGTGTCCCAGCTGATCCGGTGTCTGCGTGCCAATTCCAGTGATTTTACCTTTGGGTCAATTTTGGTGGATTGGTTTTTGGAGAGGGTGCCTCTATTGTGCCCTAAGATCCTATTGGTGCCAATGTCACAACGAGAGCCGCGATTGATACAGTGGATGCATGTTTTGGCGCATCATGGAGGAGGGGAGGGTGGCCATTACTTTATGACCACCATTGCTTGAGTGTGGCGGAAGATGCCGCATGTGATCTTACAGTTTCCATACACTGGTATGGATTACATACATGATCCCAACATGGTACTACCTCCTGGGGAGGACTGGGATCACAAAGGTACATGTGTTATCTGTCTTTTTGATTTTGGTAGATAATGTTGATTAGACATGTATATGGATGCTGACACTATATCTGTGTTGATTTGCAGATGTTGGACCCCGGGGTCGAGAGGAGGAGGTCGTCCGGGAGTCAGCTCGACAGAAGCCAGCAGAGTTGAGGGCTAGTGATCCAGATGGATATCGGTGGCCACCCACCTTTTTCAACTGGCTCAAAACTGTTTTCTGACATTTTTGGCAATTTACTATTTTTAGCAGTTTTTACTTCCGGGGCCATTTTGAGGGCCTAAATGAATGTTTTTCGGTATAGAGCTCCTAAATGATAGCTAAAGGCATGATTGAGCCCCCAAAATGAATCTCCTTGATGATACCTTTCCAATGGGCTATCACACATCTAAAATGGAGATCATATGCAAAAGTTACGACCCCGGGAAGTTGATGTACTAGCTTACCCAAACGGGGCCCACATGACTTTTGGCATTTCATCTCCTAGGGTTAGGTTTTTGGATGTCTATGGTTTTTAACATTCTTTCTTATTGTAAAAAGGCCTTCAAAGCCTCATTGTAATCTTCTTCTTGTGAATGCGTGCTGTCGTCACATCTCTTCTCAGAGATAAGCCGCCACCATTCCGGCAAGCTTGTTTCCGCTGCATTTTACAGTTTTAGCTTATTTCGTTATTGAATAGAAAACCAGTTTTACTGTATCTTTGTTATTTTGTGTTAAGAACCTATTAATGATATGTATTCATTTCGTTTTTCTCATAAAATCTGGATCAGTGGTATCAGAGCGGTCTTCTCCTTGTCGTCTTAATGCATGTCCCCAACGAGGTCGGAGTACAAAGAGTTGGGTCTCGAGCTTGTTTCTCTTGAGGACAGAAGCTCTCGCATGCCCAAGCGACCTCCCATGGTAGGGAAAAAGAAAGATGATGGGACAGGAGATCCTTTCAAACTGTTGATTGAGGAAGCCCTCACGCAACAGAGGAACAAGATGATGGATAGTTTCACGCAAATCCTTCGGCGACTACCAACATGCGATGCATCTTCTTCGAACGGAGGCGCCGCCCCCTTCAAGGTACAAATAAACTTTGATATTCCTATATTTGAAGGTTAGATAGACATAGATGATGTAGACAAGTGGTTGAATCTACTAGAAGGGTATTTTTCTATTCATAAATTTTCGAATAGAGAAAAGATTACTTTTGCGCTCCTCAAAGCCGTTCCCCATGTCAAAGATTGGTGGGAAAATTTCTGTGAGAAAAAGGAAACAGAGGAAACCTCATTATTTTCAGTCACGACCACCTAGGAATCCTTCAGGGATTCTATTAAGGAACAATACTACCCTGTCGGAAGTTATGCCGACCTGTATACCAAATGGACCACACTGCGGCAAGAAAGAGACCAAGAAGTGCCAGATTTCACAAATATCTTCCATACCTTGCACACCAAGTTAGGTATCAAAGATTCAGAGAGACATCTGGTGCTCAAGTATTGTAGTGCTCTGCATAGATACATCCAGACCGAAATGGAATTTCTAGACATGTCAACCTTGGGCGCGGCCTACCGATATGCCGTCAAAATCAAACAGAAGCTCAAACAAAAGACGCGGCAATTTGGGCCTGGGAACCCCTCACAACAAAAGCTAGGAAAGGGCGGCCCCAACCCACCGAACAAAGGATAGAGCGAAGATGGACAATATCAAGACAACCAGTACAAGCCACAAGCAAAGAAGGACACTAGAAAGACAAAGAAAGATATCGGGAAGTGGTGCGACTTCCATAAGAGCCCTTGGCATAACACTGCTGACTGTCGCTCAAAGCAGTCGCTGGTGGCAGAAGTGAAAGCCTATGAATCAGATGCAGATTCTGACTCCAAGACATAACCAAAAATGGGAAGACGGATCATTGACGCGGAACCCAGTGCCACCGTTGCTACCACCAAGATCCAGCCTGGTGAACCAGACGAGCTAGAAGAAGGAGAGTGCCTCTTCCATTCAAAGATGTGGGTAAAAGGCACCCCACTACACTTCATTGTTGATAGCAGTAGCCAAAAGAACCTCATCTCAGCAGAGGTCGTCAAGCGGCTGGCCCTGCCAACAATTCCGCACCCACAACCCTACACCATTGGATGGCTCCGCCAAGGAAGCGATCTCCGCGTCGGCCAACAGTGTTGACTATCGTATGAAATCAAGCCCTTCAAAGACGAGGTATTGTGTGATGTTGCTCCTCTTGAAGTTTGTGATATTCTTTTGGGCCAACCTTATTTATGTAAACATCATGTTGTATATGAGTCTAGGCCTCGTAGTGTTATTATTACTTTGAACATGAAATTGTAAAGGATACCCGAGGCAGTCCCACCTAGTGTTATTTCCTTGATCTCTGCTAAGGAATGCAGGAAGGTCATCTCTCAGACGGGGAAGTTTGTCTTCTTCATGATTCGCTCTCAGAATAAGCGAAAGATCGCAACCACATCCAGGGTCTCTACGGCTGACCTCTCCACACAGCAGAAGCAAGTAGATAAGGTCATGGAAGAATACTCAAATATATTCTCCTCACCTACAGGGGTACCTCTGCACTGCCAGGTCAAGCACCCCATCGATCTGACCCCTGGTGCATCGCTGCCCAATGGGCCATTCTATCGTCGCTCCTTGTTAGAGAATGAGGAGATCAAGAGACAGATCCAAGAACTGCTCCACAAGGGGCACATACACCCTAACTCATCACCTTGCGGGAGCCCAATCATGCTGGTACAGAAGAAAGATGGAACCTGGCGACTCTGTATTGATTATCAGGCTCTGAATAAAATCATTGTCAGAAACCGGTACCCGATTCCCCGAATCGATGACCTCCTTGATCAACTCATGGGGGCCAAATACTTCAGTAAGATTGATATGAAGTCTGGCTACCACCAGGTCCTGATAGAACAGACAGATGTATGGAAGACCGCCTTCAAGTCAAAGGAAGGACTTTTTGAATGGTTGGTCATGCCCTTTGGTTTAACAAATTCTCCAGCCACTTTCATGAGGATGATGGACGATATCCTGCGACCATTCACCAATACTTTTGTAGTGGTGTATCTGGATGACATTCTAATTTACAACAAGACTTGGGACGAACACTTGCAGTATACTCAACAGGTTCTGCACACCCTACGACAACACAAGCTATACGCCAACTTGGAAAAATGCTCCTTCGACATGGACAGGGTCCATTACCTGGGCTACATCATTGATCAACATGGCGTACATGTGGATCCAGCGAAGATCCAAGTCATCCGTGACTGGACAGCCCCAACAACACTCACTGAGCTTCAAAGCTTTTTGGGACTTGCTAATTTCTACCGTAGTTTCGTGTTGGGTTTCTCCCATATTGCATGGGCCCTTAGCCAAATAAACAAGGGTGGTGGTAAGGCAAAATTTGCGTGGGGCCGATCCCAACAACAAGCGTTCGATGATTTGAAGTAGTGCTTGTGCCCAACCCCTGTACTTTCACTACCAGACCTGCAACATCCCTTTGAGATCGAGACAGATGCTTCAGACTATGCTGTGGGCGTCGTTCTCACTCAGCACCGCCACCCCGTGGCCTATCATAGTGAGACACTATCAGATACTGCCCGTAAGTACCCTACTTACGACAAAGAAATGTACTCCATTGTGCAAGCATGTCGCCAGTGGAGACATTACATTCTTGGGAAGGAGACAGTCATCCACATTGATCATAAGCCACTGTAGTTCATGCAGACACAGAGAAAACTACAAAATGACTGCCATCAAAAGTGGTCCACATAATTGCAGCAATTCCACCTCAACATCAAGTATAAAAAAGGAAGCACCAATCGTGTCGCTGATTGCCTCAGCAGACCGCCAGTCGCGACACTCACCATAGTGCTAGACTCTTGCAGCCATGAGACATCTGGATGGCCCCAACTCTATGAGACAGACCCTGACTTCTCGACCACCTACCAAATGTTGGGTGCAAATGCAGTTGTCGATAATTTCCATCTTCAGGATGGGTTGTTGTGTCGCCTGGGCCATATTTGTGTTCCATCAAGAGAGAGAGAAAAGATGATCTGGGAAACCCACTATCATCGGGTGGCAGGACACTTCGGCATCGAAAATATAGTGGCGATGCTACAAAAACATTTCTACTGGCCGAAACTTCGACAGGAGGTTGACAAGTATATCAGGTCCTGCATTGCCTGCGCTATTGACAAACCAACCACTAAGAAACAGGGCTTGTACACCCCTCTTCCTACTCTTGACAGACCATGGGAATCCATCTCGATGGACTACATGTCGGGCCTCCCATCCACCAAGCAGGGAAATGCCTGTGTTTTTCTGGTTGTTGATCACTTTTCTAAGATGGCGATTCTAGTTGCCTGCAAGAAGAGCATCACAACAGAGGCCACTGCCAAGCTCTTCTTTGAACGAGTCTAGGTACATTTTGGAATCCCACAAACCATTGTCTCAGATCGGGATAGTCAATTTCTTAGCACATTCTGGTCGAGCCTCTGGTCACTGCTGGACACCAAGCTCACCAAATCCACGGCCTTCCACCCCCAGACAGATGGCCAAACCG
>ML781448.1:1445805-1465170 GCA_009831015.1 Picea engelmannii
AAATTTCCCATGGTCAAGGGTGTTGTGGGCAATATCATAGGCCAACACAAGATCACCTTCGTTGAATGAGCGAAGGTTGACATGGCGGTCGAAGGTGGCTTTGGATAATTTTTAGCTACCTCGTTGTGCTGTAATGAAGAACAACGGTCTTCATCAAGGGACTCTAGGGTCAGCAGGCGCTGCTCCATTGGAGTAGTGTCAGGTAAGAGCTCTATGGAAGTGCGTAATGTGTGGATTTCACACTCAGTAGGGAGTGTGGATTCGATCCCGTGGACAAGGTGGAATTGTGTAAAACCAATGGCAGTTTTGACTATCGTGCGATAGGCCCATAAAGCTCAAAACACAATATGATGCCAATTGGTTTTGTGTTTGTTAACAGTGCATTGTAGCATGGTTTTGAGGATTTTATTGACAACCTTGACCTTCCCATTGGACTGAGGGTAGTATGGGGAGGCAAACTCATGGGTGAAGAACAATTTTGAGGAGAGTTCTGCAAAAATATTGTTCTCAAAGTGTTTACCATGATACAAAACTAACTGTTGTGGGACTCCGAACCGGGTAGTGACATGGTTGAAGAAAAAATGCGTTGTTGTGTCAATAGTGTTGCTAAATGTGGGCATGAATTCGTCCCATTTGGTGAAATAATCCACTACCACCACGATGTACTTGTGTCCATTATTGGATGGAGGATTGTAAGTCATGAAATCGATGCCTCATTTGAAAAATAGGTCGGACATGATGACTAGGTGTAGAAGAGTCGGTGGAGCTCGTGCTTTGTTTGCATAAAGCTGACATTTATTGCATTTCTTGACAGCGTGGATGTTGTCATGAAACAAAGTGGTCCAGAACTATCTGACTTGAATTATTTTTTGGGCGGTAGACATACCCGAAAAATGACCTCCGCAAGCGTCATTGTGGAAATCATTCAAGACCCTGTCGGCTTCGTCGATGGTAAGACATTGTCGAAGGATGGTATCGACCCCACGTCGATAAATAATGTCGCCGATGAGAAGGTATTGGGGAGCCTGATGGCGAATGCGTCGACGGTCATCTTGAGAGAGTTGAGACCCAAACTTTTGTGTATGAAGGTAGATGAGAAGGTCGCCGTACCAGGGGTCGTCTGAAGAGATGAATAAGAGGTGTTCATCGAGGAAATCCTCATTGATAGGGGAAACTTTATCATTTACGCGAAATGTCGTAATGAGTTCAGCTAAGACCAAATATTTCTTGCTTTTGGGAGTGGATAACTCTAGATCGTATTCTCGAAGGATAATGATCCATCTGGAAAATTTGTTGTTGATATATGGTCGATTGAGAAAGTACTACATGGAGTTGGAATCTGCTACGACCTTGGTAGTTTGAAGCATAATGTAATGCTACAGTTTTTGCGCTGTGAGGACAACTGCTAACATGAGTTTTTCATCGTGATTATATTTCAGGTGTGGTCCTGAAAGATTTTTACTGATGTAGTAAATCACATTTTCACGCCCATCATCCCCTAATTGAACGAGGACTCTTGTGACTGAAACATAAGAGACTGATAGGTAGAGGATGTAATCGTGATCATAGTCTAGGGGTCTAATCAAAGGGGCACTGGATAGGGCGGATTTTAAATCATCAAAATTTGTTTGAGCATGTTCATCCCATCGAAATGCAATATCATGGCGCAATAAGTGGAGAAAAACATGTGCACGAGTGGAGTAATATGGGACAAAGCGACGTAAAAAGTTGGCTTTGTCTTGTAGCTCTGCAGTTGGGGTAAAGTCTTAGGTGGTGGAATTTCTGTGATAGCTTGGACTTTGAGGGGGTCCACAATGATGCCATCTTGGGAGACAATGAACATGAGGAGGTTCCTGACAGTAACGCAAAAGACACACTTTAGGGGGTTCAAGCGGATATTATATTGGCGACATCGTTGAAAAAAAATGTGTAAGTCGTCTAAATGTTGGGTTCGCTTTTTGGATTGAGTAGTGAGGTTGTCCAAGTAAGTGAGAATGATGCGAGCAAGATCATTAAAAATGTAGGTCATGGCCCGTTGGAAAGTAGCACCACCATTTTTTAGTCCAAAGGGCATGACGTGATAAGAAAAGGTACCCCAAGGGGTTGTAAAAGATATTTTGTACTGATTTGCTGGGTCGATTTGAATTTGATTGTATCCGAAGAACCCATCCATAAAGGACAATGCCTCGTGGAAAGAATAATCATCGATTATTTGGTCGATGAAGGGGGTTGGGAATTTGTCTTTGGGACAAGCGTGGTTGAGGTCACGAAAGTCTGTGCAGGCACAAACAGTTCCTTGTTTTTTGTTAACGAGGATGGGGTTGGAGACCCAAGAAGTGTACGCAATGGGGTAAATGAACCTGGCAGAGTGTAATTTGTCTATTTTGGCTTTGATGGCCGCAACCTTGGATGGGTGGAGGGGGCATTTCTTTTGACGAACATGGGCGATATCCAACCATGTGTCGATTCAATGTTCGAGTATAAAAGGATCGAGGCTAGGCATTTCCGTATATGACCAGGAAAAAATATCCCGGTATTCTTGAAAGAGGGCTTTGTAAGCAATGATTTCTTCAGGGTTGCATGCAATGCCAATGGTGATCTCTTCTACGATCCCTGATTTAATGGAAATGTCAATTTTGACTGTGGGGGAAATGTTGGCCATGTTTCCTTCTTCAAAATCATCGAGGGTAGGAATAGGGTTTTTGAACCAGTCAATATGCCCCGAAGGAATAAAATCCTTGGTTTCAATCTCGCATAGGGAGGCTTGCTCAAGAGGGTGAAAGACCTCTTGTGAGAAAAGAAGTGCTCGATGATGGAGTGCATTCCATGGGAAATCAAGGGTAGTCAGTTCCTCCAAGATATCTTTGTCATAGTGGAACCTGCGAGAATACAGAGGATCTTGGGAGATGGTAGGGGGAACCGTCACCAGAGAAGTGTCATTGGTCTCAAGGGATGAGGACGTAGAAGGGATACCATGTGTGAGGTGTGATGGCTCGTTGGACATAAAACAAATTTGAAGACACTGTGGATGATATCTCATTCGCTCGAGGATTGACGACAAAATATAACGAATGTCAGTAATGTGAGCATCGGTAGGAAGTGTCGGAGAGGGTTCGAGCCGTGATTTGTGGCATACTGCGGCTAATGTTTGGCGGAATTGAGGTAGATCTGGGCAGTGATGAGTGTAATGGCCATATTTTGAGAATATGGAACAAGCGAAATTGGTTTGTAACCCTTTCTTGTGTGTGGTGGAGGATTCCGTAGTAGTAGTGGATGTACTTGATGGAGTGGCAAGCGAAGGGGTTGTTTTAGGGAGCTGGATAAGATTGCGTAATTCAAGAAGAGTAAGACATTTGTTAGTGGGGTGTCCTTCTCTTTTGGATAGGGTGCATGGAGGTTGAGATTGGGGAGGGAGTGAAGCTATGGGCTTGTTATTCCTTCATCTACCCCTGGCAGTGGTGGTGGTGCTTCCAGTTGGGGGTGGGGGTGGTGTGGTAGGGGCCTGTACTAGGATCTGCATTGGTAATCCCTCGGTTTGAGGAGGGAGTGATGGTGTAGGAACCATAGAGGGTGGGTGGATATACCATACAGGGATGGAGAGAACCATGTTAGGAGGGGTGAGGGTAGCAATGACCTAGAATGCTTGCACTCCAGGTGGGGGGTAGAAAAAGGGGATTTGGGTAATGGCTTGGGGGACTGTCTCCCAAACCGTGATTTTCCTTGGGAGAGGGGGAAAATCCAAGACAAGTGGTGCGGTGGTGTTCTTAGGAAGTTCCTGAGGTAGTAGTTCTCCGACTGGTGGAACTTTGATGTGGGGAGGGGCCTCGATGAGAGGAGTATTGTCTCCGATATTTGTTCCATTAAAGGAAACTATACACACTTGTGATGAAATAAATGGGTTGAGGAGAGGTGGTGCTCCATGACAAGTTCCTAACAAGGATGGGTCTTTAAATATTCCAGGGCCAATGTCGATGATTGGAAAAGCGTTTAAGCTAGCGCTGACAAGAGGGAGGATGTTATCAATGTTTGCAGAACTATTAGGCTCGTAATGTGTAAGTTGGTTGATGGCGACAATTTTCCCGTTATGGGGGAACATCATCGTACGAAACACAAAAGATGATACTACCTTCATAGAATACATGTAGCTATGTCCAAACAAGATATTGTAATCAAGTGGGGCGTCGATAACTTCAATTTCAATCATGATGGTTTTACACCCAAGTTCTACAGGGACATTTTGGAAGAGCCCTTCAGGGGATGATGGACGATCGTCGTAAGATCTCAGGGTGATGGCAGATGGTATTAGCTCAGGTGAGATGAGTTTCTACCATACTACTTTGGACATGATGCATGTGGATGAACCTTCATCGATGATGCACCAATGAAATGTGATGTTCCATATTTTGACTCGTATCTGAAAGGCTACCAGAGTGGGGAGGCATGGTTCTCCACTATCTAAATCAAAGGTGATTATCCGAGTATCAGCTGGGTCGACTACCCCCAAGGTGGAAAGCAAGGATTTGTGTTGAGGTTGAAAGGTTTGGAGGACCTCAAATACAAACATGGCTGCATGATATTGTGCTAAGTCGTCAACCAGACTGTAATTATGGGATGCCCTAGAATGAGGGTTATGTACATTCCATCGTAAAGGCATATGGGGTATACGGGGATTTGGTTCCGTGTTAGGGCATGGGATCATAAATGGTTGTCCTGATGTAGCTAGATTTGTTTTTGAGGTGGTTGGTGTAGAATCAGGAGGCATTCCGTATGGACGGCTGCGTGTTTGCAAAAGAATCTCTTCTTCGCTGGTATGGAGGATATTGTGATCGACTGGATTTCTGGGTTGAGTGGGACCTGGGTTTTGATATTGCCCCATTTGTGGTGGGGCAGAGTTTATCTCTTGTTGGGTATTCATCACACCTTGGTGTGGAATGGAATTTTTCAAAATGACCAGAGGTGGTGGTTGAAAATAATGTTGTGGGGCCTGTTGAGGGGCACATGGTGCCGTAGGGCGTTGTGTGTTCATGGATTCTTTCATCCATTTGTAATCAGAAATTTGGGGGCAATGGTGAGTATAATGGCCATATTCACCACATAGAGTGCAAGGGAAGTTAGTTATGAGATTATTGTTCTTCCCTTGTCGTGGTTGGTTGTTATTCTTCCCCCCTTGGGGGTTCTGGTTGCCTTGATTCTTGTGTTCCCCAACATGATGGTTTTGTTGGGGGTTATTTCCTCTTGGTCCTGGGTAGTTATTGTTTTGATTTTTTCCTTTCTTCTTGCTATTATTTAGATGATGAGCTAGATTTTCTGTATTCAACTTCTAAAAAGGCATGAACCTTTTGAATGGGAGAGGGATGAATAAAATTAACACTGACATGTGGTTGTTTTGGTGGAGGAGCAACCGGTTGGGGAGGACCAGGAAATGGAATATATGGATTATTTTATGGGGATGATCCATATGGCGTATAAGAAGTTGATGTACTTCCACCACTGTTGGGGTTATATACGGGGTTTGGGGGTGGACCCATACTTGATTGAGAGACCAGATGCATCTAGGGTACCGGTGGGGGACCCTTAACGAATGGGGGGGAACAACATGATATGAATGTTGGTGAGTGGGGGGAGGTTAATAAGACGTCCCTCCATATGGTTGAGGATACTTATTTGCACCATAGGTAGGTGATGTGTGGTTGTAAGGGTTGAGGTGTGTCATAGAACCAATCAACCCATCCACTACATGGGAACCCCCAGGTTTGTCTTGGCCAAATGGCATGGGTCTGGGTGCATCAGAAAATACTGTGTACAAGTAACCTGACTGGGCATATATGAGGTCGAATTGATAGGCCTTGTTGATGGCTTCCTCTTTTGATTGGGGGAAAGTGGATGTTACATCCTTGGCAATCACAAGGACGACTGATTTAAGAAACCAATCGAGCCGTTGTTCTTTGGTGGTTTCTACTTTACACAAACTTCGTCGCCGATGCCATTCATGGATGTGGTTGGAAATATGGATAGCAATGGTTTGTTTGAACTAGAAGAGAAGTTCTAATCCAGTGTCATGATGGACTAGTAATTGGAAAAAGGACAAAAAGGATTTGGCCAATGATTCAAAGGTCACATGGGAACTTGATTTTTCTACCATTTGGCTGATGAACCAATGAGGGTGCGTTGAAATAACCTCAAGTGGATGGAATCATCCATGATGTTGTTTGAGGAGCACCATAAGTGGAAGGTCATAACATGGTTGGCAGGGTCTTCCCCTGGTTTTCCTTAAAACTTCAGAATGTCTGAAGACAATTTGGTAGGAATATTGGGCCAAGTGGCATCATGCAAAATGGGGTCATTCGTGAGTTTGGTTAAATCAGGAATGTTGAGGGATGCCAAGTATGGCAAGGGGGGATTTGGTGGAGGATTAGCTCCAACCATTTTGTGTGTAGGTAGTGGACCTATCCCTTAAGAGGGATTTGGTGGGTTTGTAGGTCCTCTTTGAGAAGAATTTTGACCCCCGCCTCCTTATGAAGGAGAACCAATAGATGGATTGCCTTGGGTATTTGACCCAAGCAAAGTGGAACCAAGTAAAGTCTATCCCAAGACAATAGCATTCACTGGGGTGTGATATGGTTGATCTGATGAGTTGGTGAGACTAGGGACTCCTCCTAGAATAGGAAGGAGATTCTGCAAGCGTCTAGAACGACGGGGATTCTGTGGTTCCCCTATGGTTCCGACTAGCAAAGTGAATGTGTGCAAATGGTGATGAGAGAGAAATAAATGAACAAGAGATTTTTATATTTTTGACCTTCACAAAATAGTATAACTCAAAATTGCATGTAATCAAATGAACATCATACATAAATCAACTGTAAAATAAACAAGCATATGGAAAGGTGGATTTTTTCCGTGTGGGGGAAAAATAAAAACAAATGCTCGTGTCCTAAAAGACCTATCGTCCTTCCTCTCAATTTAGCACTGGGCCTTCCAATAACACTTGATAGTGGGGTTTGAATCCACCAGAAGAGGAACTAGTGAAGGTTGAAGTAGTCAGTTATAATGAGGGGTAGAGGGTGCATATCTCGAAAGAGATGGCGATATTTCCCAATAGACACACAAAATATGACCAAGGTGTGATTGCAGCCCACAACCACCACCTAGGTAGATATCCTATGTTTGGCCACTAAGTACCTTGGTCAAAGTGCGACATTTATATTTTCAGGCTAAAAAATGGGTCACGGGATGGATACCCTCACAAGAGTTGGGTGACTCAAGGAGGGATGTGCAAAACAACCAGACCTCGACCTTTGACCCTTCACGGGTATATCCCTGCCTTATGGTATAGGAACACTTGACCTGGAGGATTTGAAAGATCCATATTCTCAACTTCTATTGTTTCAAAATGTGAGAACTTGATAATGGGGGTTTATTTGGATGCCTACCCCTGAGATCCTACCTAGACTAAATTTTTTTTTTTGGGCACCTCCTATGGAGGAGAATTTAGTGTGTTCTTAGAAATTTTTTAGATGTAGTGGGCTGAAAGATTGGGGTCATGGACCAACCTCGTTTGAATTAAATTGGCGTGGATAATTTCTGAAGAAGTAGTCGGATCTTTCAGAGTTCCTTTTGAAGTACTTTGTGGGTACTTCAAAAAAAATCTTACTTCGATCTCCACTATTCTAATAGAAACTATGCGTGTGATAAGTGGCTTTGTGTGCAAGAAAGTGAAAAGTGTGCAAAATATTTTAATACGTTAAGTTTAATATTGCAGCATGTGGACTTACTGTGGTCCTTACAAATCTTCTTACCTAGCTTACTAAATTCTTTGGTAAAACCTTGCTGAATATTTAAATCCCTAGAGAACAATCACATATGGGTCCTTACTTGATCCTTTAAACTCCCTAGAATGTTGTCTATACTAGAAAAGCTTTTGAAACTATCCTAGGATTGTAGATATGTGGGCATGTATGGGCCCATTACTTGATATTTTAAACTTTCCTATAGTGTTGTCTAGACTAAGAATTTTTTTTGAAGCTATCCTAAGATTGTAAACATGTGAGCATGTATCGGCCCTTACAAAAATTTTAAGATAATTTTCCAAAACTAGGAGGTACCCTAGGGGGGTTTTGTCCTCTCCTAATGATTTTTTAAGGGAGATGGAATTTCCTTTCAACCACTTTTTCTGATTCTTGAGATCACACTTGGGTGCGGGGGAAGAGCATACTTGAGGGGCAAAATTGATTTCTAGTCCCAAATTATTTGATTCATGTTTGAAAAAACAATAAATTTAAGTCAAAGTTTCAAATGCCAAATGAGCCATCCATGTGGCAACAAAGCAAAGAGAAGAATTGTCATTCTTTTTACCCCTATGTGCTTATGTTAGCTAACATTCTTTGTAAGAAAGGACTCTAAGTGAAGTGTGATTTCTTTATAAAGTGCAGGAAATTAAAATTTGAAGGCAAGGGGCCCTCAAAGCTCTCATAAAACCCTTACAATTGGCCAAAAAATGAACTTGTGCGCGGGCTGTAGTTTTTCCAGTCACACTAAGCACGTAGAATGCGCATAATGCGTGGGATTATGAAGGCTCTTACGCACACAGAGCGTAGAGTGCGCATAATGCACATTTTTGTACCTCGAAAGCCGTGCACTTCCTGTCACGCATCGAGAAAGAAATTTCAAGGTGGGATTCTCTTGCCTTGGCTCTGAATTTTGACTTTCGAAGACTATATTAGGCCAATTTTGGTACCTGCATATCCAAAAAATTAGAAAGAAGTGCTCTCAAGACTTAAATAGGGAGGAATTTGATTCCAATCCCCACTATGGTCACCAATCTTTTGTGTTGGTTTTGCCATATGAGTGAGCAAAAACACAACACTTACTTGCCTAGTCAAGTCAACTAAACAAGACAAAGGTTTGTGAGTTGATTAGATAACCAAATACACATGAAACAAGGAAATAAAAAAAAAAGAAAAAGGAAATAATAGTTAGAGAAGCTTGTAAGAACCAAAACCATGAAAACAAAAAATGACAACCATCTAGCTACCAATGGATCAATGTATTGATAGGATAGCACCATAAAGAAAGACAGGGACTTATGAATCCCGTCTTCCTCCTTGGGAGGGATCTTGAGTTCCCTAATAGAGATCTCTTCTCTTCATACAATGGCAAGTGACAATGGTGAAGAAATACAATGCCAATACTCTCAAGAGGAGAGTGGAATGGCCCTTGCTATAATGCTTGAATGATTCCAAGAGAAAAGAGGATTCTCCAAGCAACATAAAAATACCTTGAAGTTCTCATTTTCTTAGCACACCTATGGCATATATTTATATTGTCCTTTCATGGAAAGACATAACTGGTTCATGATGTGAACAAGGGGCCTTTTAGGGCACTTCCTAGCCCTTGACCAGTCTCCAAGCTAGATTTTGCTCAGATCTGAGTGTCAAATCGTGTTGGAAGTCGGACTGGAAGTGGTTGAGAGGCCGACAAGATTCATAAATGCGTCGTTCATGAGAAGTGTGTGGGTTTTCTTGTAGACAATCATGCATATTGCACATTCTGCGTACAATGTGCGCCTAGGACTATGTTAGCCCGCACATTTTGCGCACACTTTCTTTGGTGAATTTGCGCACTTTGATTTATGAACGAAGTATATAGTTTTAAGCCTTTTTGATGTATTTTGATGCTGTAGGTGTACTGATTGTTGTTGGAATTGATGTCTTTATTCAAGCATTGTTTGTAATGATACGGAGGATTTTTCGGTGATAACACTTGAACTCTCATAGCCATCTTGTTGAGATCCCGTAAGAAATAATAAGGTAAATTCATCATCTTAATCCTTGCTAGATGAAGTAGAAATCGAAGGTGGAGTAGGAATACAATAGAATAACACCCCTCACATGTGATGAATCTCTTAAGCATGAGCAATGCTTCCATCCACTCATAAACAATCTAATCTCTGGGGATGCCCTTGGCCCAATTAGGGTCTCTGTGTTCAGGTTTTAAAAACCGATTAACGTCTCCTCCTGTAATCAACTTGTTTTTAAAACACCTTTTGCCATCAGTGGGGAGGTTGCACGCAACAACTATAGATTCTTCAGTAACCTGCATAACCAGGTTGGTGATTCGAGCCCACTGCCCATTGAAACTCTCAGCAGATTCGCTGGCTGTAACGTAATGGTGACCATCTAGCTTGGTACAGAAAAGGTACCACCCTACCTAATAAAAAATGATTTGGGTATCTTCATAAGCCTCCATGACTTCATGACCTTCAGGTTCTTTCTGATTCACATGTCCACCTTTTCCCATCTACACAGTCATAACCTGAAAGCTAGATTCTTGTCTACAGAGAAGAGATCTGTCTGCTATGTAATGAGAACCAAGGAGATTTGCTAGCTCTACAGGGGCCAATTCAAATAAATTTGTTGCTGTAGTTAACGAACAAGGCGCCCGTTTTGAAAACATATTGAATAAGACAACTGATATGTGTAACCTTCTAGACAATTGTCTGGTACAAATGAAGATACACCCCATTTCACATGCTATGGCTGACGACGAGTACTTTGCTAACTGATTTTTCTTACTCAGGAGCTTGTATTACGATCCACATCCTCCATGACTCACCAAAGTGCTTAAAATGATCATGACTAGGGACATGTGGAAGTTCCTGTAGCACCGAGACCGATTTGTCTTTTGCACTCTTGAGTGGATTAGACTTTGAATCTGCAACTCATGAAGTTAAATAATCATGATGCATAAGTATTGACATGACTAATGGCTCAAATGAAAAGACTTGAAACCATTTGATGTCATCAAGTAATCATTTAAACACGTGTCTAATTCCCTATGTCCCCTTCTCACAACATTAAGTCCATCTCATTCATTCACTCTAGCATTCTTTTAAAACCCCTTAAGGTGAGCTATTAAATCTTTAACAAAATGCTAAAGATTTTTATAACTTATACAAAATTTTAAATACCAAGTAGGAATGAATGAGGAATAAAACAAGGTGGAACATAGTAGGTGTTAACACAACCCACACAAACTTTCCCTTCACTCCACCCTTGGTCACTTGGCTTAGGACCCAAGTGATATGAGAGAATCCCAACATAAACCAGTGTTATGGGGAGGCCTAAGAAGCTATGGAGATCGATCATTGTTGTTGGGGCCGACTAGTCGCGGATGAATTGGATCTTGGCTGGATCCACATGCACCCCCTACTGATCCATGATGTATCCCAAATATTGGATTCTCTGCATGCTAAAGGAACACTTCCCCAAATTGGCATATAACTTGTGTTGTCGCAGGGTGCCCAAGCCCTACTGAATATGGTTCAAATGTTCCTCCTAAGTTTTTCTGAAGATGAGGATGTCATCCAAATATACGACCACAAAGGAGTTTGTAAATGGCTGCAATATGTCATCCATAATCCACATGAATGTGGCCAGGGCATTAGTCAAGTCGAAAGGCATAACCAACTACTCGAAGAGACCTTCTTTATACTTGAAGGTTATCTTCCATACATCAATTTTCTCCATGAGCACCTAGTGGTATCTTGACTTCATATCAATCTTATTGAAACACTTGGCACCCTTGAGATGATCAAGAAGATCATCAATCTAGGGGATTGGGTACCGGTTATTGACTCTGATCTTGTTCAAGGATTTGTAATCAATACAAAGTCGCCATATCTCGTCCTTCTGTACCATAAGAATTGGGCTCCCACAAGGTGAGGATCTTGGTTTGATGTGGCCCTTCAGAATTAGCTCTTGGATCTGGCATTTGATTTCTTTATTCTCCATAATAGAACACCTATACACAGGGTTGTTAGGAAGAGGAGCACCGGGTGAAAAATCAATTGAGTTCTTTACCTGATAGTGCACATGCACCCTAGTAGGAGAGGAAAATATATATTTTTCTCTTCTACTATCTTATCCACCTGATGCTACTGTGTAGAGAGACCCAGTGCAGAGGCTTTGGCAGTTGCAGTGATCTTCCATTCACCTTCCAACTGAACCATAAAGAGGACAAATCTCCCAGTATGAGAGACCACCTTTCTGCATTGCTTCACAAAGATCAAAGAGATTGCAACAGTTGGGACTGCCTCTAGTACCTTGTAGAGTTGATCTCCCAAAGTAATAATGACACTACGAGGCCTAGATTCATAAACAACATGACTGTTCCACATATATGGTTGTCTTAATAGAAAATCACAAACTTCAAGGGGGGGAACATCACACAATACCTCTCCTTTGAAGGGTTTGATGTTGTAGTGTAGGCGACATTGTTGGCTGACGCGGATGTCCCTTCCCTGGATGACCCAATCGATGGTGTATGGTTGAGGATTCAACGTTGTTTTCAGGTTCAACCTCTTGACGACCTCTGCTGATATTAGGTTATTTTGGCTACCATTGTCAACAAAGAAATGGAGTGGGGTCCCCTTCACCCACATCTATGAGTGGAAGAGACACTTCTCTTCTTTAGGATCCTATGGTTCCTTTGGTTGGACTTTTGTGGTAGAGATGGTGACATTGGGTTCTGCATCAATGATTCGTTTTCTCTTTTCTGGTTCCTAATCATAGTTTGGGTCAGGATCCGACCCCGAAGCTTTTGTCTCAGCCAACAATTACTATTTGGAGTGACATTCCTCAGTATTGTGCCATGGGATTTTGTGGAACTCGCACCACTTTCCAGTGTCCTTGGACTTCCCATTACCCTTCTTTATTGGTGGTTTGGACTGGTTGTCCTGGGACTGGTCATCCTTGCTCCGTCCTTTAACCTGGGAGTTACCCTTACCATACTTCGGCTGCTGCGAATTTGTAGACCCGAACTCCCGCTTGTTCTGCTGCTTAATTTTTTGCTCCATTTTGACAACATATCGATAATAGGATCCCAATGACGAGATGTCCAAAAACTCCATTTTGGTTTGAATATACCTGTGTAGACCCCCACCGTATTTTAGAACCATATGGCACTCCGAGTTTTTTATACCCAGCTTGGCATGCAAGGTATGGAAGGTTTTTTTGAATTCCGACAGTATTTGGCCCCTTTCTTGATGCAGTGTGGTCCATCTCGTGTATTGGTCGTCGTAGTTTCCAACATGGTAATATTGTTTCTTGAGGGCATCAACAAAGTCGCCCAAGTGGGTCTTAACCCAAAAATGGAAGACTCATTCTTGGCATGTTCCTCATAGTAAGTCTCCCACCAATCTCTAACATGGGTAAGGGCCTTGAGGAGTGCGGACGTGATTTTTTCACCGTTGGAAAATTTTGGACAAAGAAATAACCCTCTAGAAGACTTAACAATTTTTCCAAATCGACGACATCTATATGGCCTTCAAATAAAGGAATATGAAAGTTAAGTTGTACCTTAAAGGGAATCACACCTCCAAAGTGATTGCTGGTTTAAGGTGCCTCCGTTGTTATCGACAATTGTCAAAGGATCTGGGTGAAATTATCCAAATTATCCATCATCTTGTTCCTCTATCGCATGAGGGATTCCTCGAGCAACATTTTGATAGGATCTCTTACTCCATCGTCCCTCTTTTCTTCCACCATGGGAGGTTTGTTGGGTGGGCGAGAGCGGTAGTCCTCAAGAGAAACAAGATCGAGACCCAACTCTCTATACCCTGACCTCATTGGGAACATGCACTAAGAACAACAAGGAGTAGATTATTATGATAAGATTTATCCAGATAACTTTGAGAACGACAAGAAGAAAGAAATATTACAGAGGTATAACAATGAGATACACAAAGATATTGCAAGCAACATTGTAATGAAGTAAAACTCATATTCTATTAATGACTAGTTGGAATACAAAATACTGTAAAATGCAAAGCACACAAGCTAGCTAGAATGGTGGTAGCTTATCTCTGAAGAAAGATGTGTCAACTACGCTAATTCGTAAGAAGTTGATTACAATGAGGCTCCAAAGGCATTTTTAACATAAAGCATAAATGTGAAAACCCTAAACATCAAAAACCCTAACCCTGGAAGATGAAACGCCAAAATGTTTGTGGGTCCCAATGGGAGTAGTTGATACGTTAACTTCCCGAGGGTGCAACTTTTGCATACGATCTCTGTTTGGGGCGCTCGGTACCCCGTCGGAAAGGTCTATCCAAGGAGTACATATTTCAAACAACCTAATACACCCCAACAGGGGATTATTGGGCGGTGTTAAGTAAAAAAAAATGTCATTTAGGACCTCAAAATGGCCCCAAAAGTTTGGGACTCAAAAAACTGCCAAGATGGAAAATGTAATTTGAGCCAGTGGAATAGGTGTGCGGCCATCGATGTCCACCTGGATCAATTATGGTAATAAACAACAATTAAATTTATATGCGATTCATAGTTGGAAGCTACATGAATTTAATTAGATACTAGAAATTTTTATTTATGAGTTTTTCCGCCTCGTAATGTTCCAGAGCTTAGCTAGGGGACATTACATGTAATGGGACATAATGAATATGCCAGCCAAAAATACCTAATATCACTAAGAAATATCTGGTAATTCATTCTTTTCTATTTTCATTACACTTTTCTTTCTTTCGGTGACAATAAAATGTGTTATTTCAATGTTGATGAAAGAAGCCAGTGAGTGAGTGAGGGAACCACAAAATGGGGGAGATAGACCAACACTAGCGACACAAATCCACAAAAGATAATACCAGAAGGAAAACACCCCAGGGAACATACCCACAAAACACGAGACACATAGATAGTAGCGTAGTTCTTTCTCAAAGGCCAAAGTCTTTATTCCGTGTGAATTTCCTCACTGGTGTATTCATGTCAAAATGGGTGTCGTACATGGGTATGGTTTGACTACACGGGTAAAATGGATTAGGCTGTAGGTTATGCGAATGGGTCTTTACTTGGTGAGATAAAGGTATTCCAGTAACGAGGTAAAATAAAGTTAGTAACGTTGAGGGAAGAAAATAGGTTGTGCCCTGCTACGCTTAAAGTGTTACGAATACAACAAACTTTCTTTCTATGGATCTTTAGCCTGCCATAATGGATCCTTAATGAATGTCTTTACAGGGCTCTAGATTTCCTGAACAAGATGAGAAGAAAGCGTGTTGCACCTATCAAAACATACTTTGCAATGCTTGATGCATTTTGTAAGGCAGACAAATAGATTGAAGCTTAGGATTTACTTCACAAATGCCCCATCATATTCACTCGGATGCTGAGATTTTGAGCCTTTTTGGTTTGATGAGCACTCCAAACCTAGCCTAGAGTATTGGAAAGAACTAAATATGAGTCCAGGGTTCTATTGAATAGGATTTCAAGAATATTAGTTACTTTATGGACAAATCTTGTAAAAATCTACTGGATTTAAATGGGAAAAAACAAGTTTGAGATTTGAATCTGAAACAGGCCTCACAGGTGCATGCTATCACTGTTGGAATACATTCGAGATACAGATGAACATAATGATGTTGAAGTTCAATTTCAAGGCTTTCCATTCTTAAATGTGCAATTTCAAGTTTTTAGAACGACAACATGGGCTTACTTTCATATCTGATTTCCATGTTTTATTTTATGTTTATGATTAAGCATTCTGGAATGTTATCTCTCAATACTTGGTCACATCGTCCTCATCTTCATATATACTATGGTAATGGGTGGACTGACATGAGCTATAATTGTTCAAGATATTAAATGTATTGATATGCCATTGCAAATTTAAATTCTCTTTTAAGTATTCAAGTATTCATTTGATGAAAAAAACTACAACAACTTGGTAAAACTGCAAATTTAAATTCTCTTTTAAATATTCAAGTATTCATTTGATGAAAAAAACTACAACAACTTGGTAAAACTGCAAATTTAAATTCTCTTTTAAGTATTCATTTGATGAAACAAACTACAACAACTTGGTAAAACTGCAAATTTAAATTCTCTTTTAATGCAAATTTAAATTCTCTTTTAAGTATTCATTTGATGAAACAAACTACAACAACTTGGTAAAATTAGTATAGTGATGAACTAGGTCTTTGCTTAAATAAATCACTGCAACTTAGTCCTTGATTTCAACAATTTATTTTTTTTGTCTTGGTACTGGGTCTCATTTTGTGGTTCATTTAAATTCATGATCTGGATAGTGGTTTTGTATAGCACACTATTTTGAAGTGGGATAATTGTTTAAAGTCTGGAATTTTTGGTACAACACTACAATAATTGAATGACAAAGACACAGGCGCCTCAGTAGCACCATTTTCAACATTGATATCCAACTGATTGGTGGAGTGAAATTGGATCCTTCTTTTGGCACTTTAATTACAGCCAATGTCTCAACCACTATGTTGACGTGAGCTTCAACCAATGTCTCAACCGGTTTGTTGACGTGAGCCTCAACCGCTCTGTTGAAGTGTGCTTCATCCTTCTCATTAATAATTTTAAGTTTATTGTAGTTTGTTGTATATATTGAGTAATCTATATGTTCCAAAAGGAGAACCAGGAAGATCAAAGTTGTTGGTCACTTTGGAGTAGGCAAGAATTGGCAAATTTGCAAAGGTACAGTTATTAGACATGGATGCAATCTGATGTGAATAAGTATCCACATTGTGAATAAATATCCACATGGTTTGCTATGACAGTGATGTTGAAAAGTGCCCACCAATTTTCCACGAAGAGGATTTTTTAACTCCCAATATTTTGCAGCTAGCTGAATCAAATTAGCTAAAAATAGAATATGCATGTATATACACTAAAGTGATCACTCTCTGTAACTGTTTGATCAGTTTGTGTTTGTGTAAATGTTTTATCAGTTTATGTAACTGTTATATATATATATATATAAAAGCAGGCAGTGTGTGGGAAGAGTGTGTAAAGTTTATAAGCTTGAGTTTGGCTGTTGTAAGTGTGTGGGAAGAGTGTGTAAAGTTTGTAAGCTTGAGTTTGGCTGTTGTAATTCTTCTTTGATTAATAAAAATATTGATTATTATTACTTCTTGATGTTTCTTTTTAAAGGGTTTTACCACATAAATATTTGTGTTCATTATGTGATTGGTTATTCTTAGTTTTATTTATTTGCCATTAATTTTGTTGTTGCTTCCCACTGCCCAACAAGTGAAGCCTAGGTGTGCTATGATAATGAAGGCTTAACATAAAAGGTAGTTCTACCATTCACATCCACATCAAAGGAAGAGATTAAAAAAAAAAACTACCATCCATCTATCCTGCCAAATATCTTGAGACAACGCAGGTAGTGAAGAAGTCCAAGATGGCACTAGAAGTCTCATGAGGAAGCGACGACTAGAAGAAAAACCGATCTATATCTGATATGATTGTAGAGATGGTTAGAAGATATGTGTAGAAGTTTTATTTTCCAGTGCCAATGGAGACAAAAATGGCGTTGTAGAACGTTAGTTCAAAGATTAAGGAAATTACAGTGATGGGAAACAACCCACTTCAGAGAAGTTAGTAATCGAGATACACTAATAAGTGGCAAAAACATGTTGTAATGTGTAGAGTGATAAGATTAAGGTGATACACCATACTGCAGAATTGGTCAAAATAACCTAAAATATAAAGTTTGCTCAGTATCGCCAATACTTTTCTTGTTGCTATATCGTGACTAAGTCCATTTCACTGCACTAAACTGGCTACAGCTGCAATGACATTTCCAGACAGAAGTGATCAATTAAATCGTATGAAAGATTGCTAATATAAATTGGCCATTCCCATCAAACCTCTTGGAGACAAAAGAAACGGTGACGAAATCATTACAAGCAAACTTGCACTATGATATCATTATAGAGTTGGTAATCAAAGCAGAAAAATATAGGAAATTAATCCACTCATCTCTTTGTAATATTGAGCTAAGGAAATACATGTGCCAATACATTGAGAATAATGAAGTCTATGCGGAAGCCTATGATTTATATTCGTTCATGACTATATTAAAGTCTTGAGCATGAGACAGATGAAAAATCTCGTGAAGAATCTGATTTTCAATTTTGGATGTGTAGTTAATATTGCTCATTCAGAAGAGAGAAATATGCATCTAGATCTGCTACAGTAGAGACTTTAATTTGTAGAGTCTTTATTTCCAGTACCATGAAGAAAACAACGAGTTATTTTTGTCAATTAAAGGGTACAGATACTTGTTCGAGGTCATTAGTGGATCACTATTTCATTTGTTGCACAATACTCCACTTTGTATGATGATGCGACATCGGGTTTGTGTGATCACCGTGAACTATTGAGATTGATGTGGATGGATATATTCTTGATGGTTCACTTGTGTGCAACCAACTTGCAAATTGTGGAAAACTTATCTATTTAGCAAGTTGTGAGATGCAGGGTTTTGGGTCAATTTAGCATGTGTTGTTGGTTAGTAGATATATAAATTTGTTGATTGGTGTTACAGTGTTAGGTGTCTAAAAGCATTGAAATCCACACAAATATGATAGATATGGGCATGGAGGAGTGCGTAGATCTCTATGAGTTCTGAGGGATCATTCTATGTGAGTTCTAAAATGAAGATATGGTTTTCCCAGGATATAATCTATTATCTAGTTTTCAGTGATATGTTTTCCTTTAGTGAATCTGTGCACTGATAGTGATAAAAAAGGGTATGATAGTTGGTGCCTAGACTATACAATAGAGATTTAAGGTAGGCATTAATTGTTTGCAAGTGAATGATTTATACAAAGGTTGGGATCTCTCTCGGTGCTTGATAGATTTGGGTTTAAGATGGTTCTACGTTGGATTATGTTTGGGTGTTCCTTTACTGCTGTGTTATGGATGTCCTACCTTAATTACCACTTGCTTACAATCATTTAAGTGGATCATTGATAAAACCCTAACCCTAAACCTATTTTTAAATTGTTTGTGCCTTTATGTAGCCTAAGAAGAGTACTGGTCCACTTCTTAAGAGGTAAGTGCATGGTTTACTAGAACAAACCTAAAGAAACTATGTCCTGAAGAAACTATGTCCTGAAGAAACTATGCATTGTTTACTATGCTTGAGAGTGTGGATTGTGTTCAAGAGAACATGGAATGAACCAAGCATGATGCATCAACCCAAGGGCTCTAATAATGGACATTGAAAAATCAATCTCCCTCCAAGGGTTCTTATGATTGGAATTTTAATGGCAAAGGTAGATAGAGGTGATCTGAGTAGATGGGATGATCATAAATAGCTGGACAAAGATTCCTTGGAATAGATCTAATCATGTTGACTTGTATTTTGAGAATCTTCATATTTGACTGAGTGATATATGGTAAGAAAATATGTTGAGCTTATAATTTTATTATCAAATAGTCTTAGTCTTAGCACTGACTATAGTAGACCTAATTTCTCCAAGAATTGTCTCATGTGTTTGTGACCACTGATATGTTAACTTATGTTTGTGGTTTGTTTGAGTGG
>ML781448.1:1475167-1488800 GCA_009831015.1 Picea engelmannii
TATGGTAGTGAGGATATATGGATCCTTGGGAACTCAATGCATCACAAGTGGGAAGTTGAGAGTAGTGGAGGAGGTCTTAGATGGAGACCTATATGCATGGGGTGTGCTAATGCACACCAGGATGGTGTTCCAGATGAACTGGTGTTGGCATGCCGATTCCAGTGACTTTTCCTTCGGGTCAGTATTGGTGGCTTGATTCTTGGAGAGGGTGTCTCTATTGCACCCTTAGATTCTATTAGCTCTAGTGTCACAGCAAGATCCTAGATTGATGTAGTGGGCACACATTTTGGCTAGACATGGAGGAGGGGAGGGTGGCCATTACTTTACGACCACAGTTTCTTGAGTGTGGTGGAAGATGCCACATGTGATTCTACGATATCCATATACTGGTATGGACTACAGAAAGGACCCTGACATGGTACTACCTCTTGGGGAGGACTAGGACCATAAAGATATGTGTGTTATCTGTCTTTTTTATTTTGGTAGATAACATTGATCAAACATGTATATGGATGATGACACTATATATGTGTTGTTTTGCAGATGTTGGACCCCAATTTTGAGAGGCAGAGGTCATCCAGGATTCGTCTCGATGGGAGCCGATTCAACAGGAGCCTGCAGAGGCAAGGGTTGGGTAGAGGCACTGACAAGATGATGCTGGTGCCGGGAAATCCAGAGAGCCACAGGGATATGCTGCGGTCGTATTAGAGGATCCATGCCGACAGTTCGATTAAGTCTTTCAGGATGTTGCAGAGGGTGTATGGGCCCACATCCAGGATGACGAGGTCTTGGACTAGTGTGTGGGAGTACTGACAAAGTGGCAGACGTTGATTTGCAAGGTGACGATAGCGGGGGCAGCTGTGACTGGTTGGCTGCCTTCGAGAGTTGGAGGGCCCCCAATTGGTGGGGCACCTCTGACTGACAAGGTACCTGGTGGGGGAGCTCTAGGGGCACCGTGAGTTCCGAGCTGAGATGTATGGGTTTGGGAGCCCAATTTTATATAGGGTATTTGATACCCATTTTTGTACTCATAGGGATGATGGGACTCATGAATCTACGGGTAGTTGTATAAATAGTTTTTGTAAAACATTTATGGCCTTTCTGATATATATGGTGGATATATTGGTGACCATGTGTGTCTTTGTGTTTTGTGTGTATGATTTATGAAGTCTAGTGCTATCTTTTGACAAATGTATCATGCTATGTATATGATTTTTTTAATCTGATACATGCCAATCTAATACTAGGTTAGCCATGTGATCTGGTACTTGATTGAGGTTTATTGAAATATCTGTAAATGTGATGGAATCAAAGTTGCGAGATAGGAGTCTAACTTGTAGGTATTTGCGGAAGAGGCAAGGATCGTGAACATGATACACGTTTTTGAGCTGCAATACGACAAGTTGGGAATCTAATAGAACGCTAAGGTGATGAATGTTGTGGTGATTGGCCTCAGCGAGGAGACCAATGACGACATCATATTCAGCTTGGTTTTTTGTGGCCATGCCTAAGCATATGCCACTGGAATGGAGTAGTATATGTGAGGGGGAATAGAGGGACCAATAGGCCAAAGCGAGATTTTGGGTCCAGCGTCTGGCACCGTCAGCGTAACTGATGTGGTAGGTTGATGGATGATGCCTCTGTCAATAACATGGGTGATAGATCAGACATGAGGAGTGGTGGCAGTAAAGAAGACTAAAAAATCTACAAATGTGTACAAAGAGAAACCTAAGGTAGGGGGGCTACAATTAGGAGTAAAATTTCTTTAAGTACAACCCATTGACGGGTTCTTTGAGAGGATATCCTTTGGGAGAGGCCAAGATGTAGGTGCCTTTAGTGAGGCAATGTTGGATGATGAAGGGGTCGTGCCATAATGAATCGAATTTCCCATGGCCAAGAGTGTCATGGGCGATATCATAGGCTAACACAAGATCACCTTCATTGAATGAGCAAAGGTTGACATGGTGGTCAAAGGTGGCTTTGGACCATTTTTTAGCTACTTCATTGTGTTGTAATGAAGATCGAAGGTCTTCATCAAGTGATTCTAAGGTCAGTAGGCATTCCTCCATCAAAGAAGTGTCAGGTAAGAGCTCTATGGCAGTGCGTAACATGGGGGTTTTGCACTTGATAGGGAGGGTGGCTTCAATCCTATGGATGAGGTGGAATGGTGTAAAACCAGTGGTAGTTTTGTCTGTCGTGCGATAAGCCCACAAAGAGGAAAAAAACATGTGATTCTAGTTGGTCTTATGTTTGTTGACAATGCGTTGTAGCATGGGTTTGAGGAATTTATTGACAACCTTGACTTGTACATTGGACTGAGGGTAGTATGGGGAGGAAAAATCATGGGTGAAACCTAACTTTGAGGATATTTCTGCAAATATCTCATTCTCAAAGTGTTTACCATGATCAAAAACTAACTGTTGTGGGACTCCGAACCGGGTAATGACATGGTTGAAGAAAAAATGAGTTGTTGTGTCAACAATGTTGTTAACTGTGGACATGGCTTCGACCCATTTGGTAAAATAATCCACTTCCACTACAATATACTTGTGTCCATTACTGGATGGAGGATGGAAAGTCATGAAATATATGCCCCATTTACAAAAGGGCCCAATTGTGATGACTACGTGTAGAAGAGTTAGTGGGGCTCATGATTTGTTTGCATAAATATGGAATTTATTGCATCACTTGACAACATGGATACAATCATGAAACAAAGTGGGCCAATATTATCCTGCTTGAATGCTTTTTTGGGCGGTGGACATACCCAAGAGGTGACCACTGAAAGCATTTTTGTGGAAATCATTCATGACTTTGTCAGCTTCGTCGATGGTAAGACATCACCGAAGGATGGTATTGAGCCCTCATCGGTAAATAATGTATTTGATGAGGAGGTATCAGGGAGCTTGATGGAGAATGCGTCAACGGTCATCTTGAGAGAGGTGAGACCCGAAATTTTGTGTATGAAGGTAGATGAGGAGGTCACCGTACCAGGGATCATCCGAGGGGAGGAAGAAGAGGTGTTCATTGGGGAAATGCTCATTGATGGGGGAAGCTTTTGCGTCTGAGGGAAAATCCATAATGAGTTTAGCTAGTACAAGACCCTTCTTTCTTTTGGGAGTAGAGAACTCTAGATCATATTCCCAAAGGATAATGATCCATCAGGAAAAATTTTCATTGATATGCCATTGAATGAGCAAGTACTGCATGGGGTTGGAATTTGCTACGACCTTGGTAGTTCGAAGCAGAATGTAATGCCGCAGTTTTTGGACTACAAGGACAACTGCTAACACACATTTTTCATCATGATTATACTTCAAGGATGGTCCTGAATTTTTTTTACTAATGTAGTAAATCATATGTTCACGCCCATCATCCCCTAATTGGACGAGGACTCCTGCGACTGAAACAACAGAGGCTGATAAGTAGAGGATGCAATCACGATCATAGTCTGGGGGACTAATCAAGGGGGCATTGGATAGGGCGACTTTTAAATTATCAAAATTTGTTTGAGCATGTTCGTCCCATCGAAAGGGGATATCATGGCACAATAGGTGGAGAAAATCATGTGCGTGAGTGGTGTAATCTGGGACAAAGTGACATAAAAAGTTGGCTTTGCATTGTAGGCTCTACAGTTGGCATAAAGTCTTAGGTGGTGGAATTTATGTGATATCTTGGACCTTGATGGGGTCCATAGTAATGCCTTGTTGGGAGACAATGAACCCGAGGAGGTGTCTGAAAGTGATGCAAAAGACACACTTGAGGGGGTTCAAGAAGATATTATATTGGCAACATCATTGGAAGACGATGCGTAAGTTGTCTAAATGTTGGGTGCGCTTTTTGGATTGAGTAGTGATGTCATCCAAATAAGAAAGGATGATGCGAGAAATATCGTGAAAAACATAGGTCATGGCCCATTGGAATGTAGCATTGATGTTTTTGAGTCCAAAGGGCATGAAGCGATAAGTAAAGGTACCCCAAGGGGTTGTAAAAGTGGTTTTGTACTGATTTGCTGGGTGGATTTGAATTTGATTGTATCCAAAGAATCCATCCATAAAGGACAATGCATCATGGCTGGCACAATCATCGATTATTTGGTCAATGAAAGGGGTTGGGAAGTTGTCTTTGGGACAAGCATGGTTGAGGTCACGAAAGTCTGTGTAGACATGAATAGTTCCCTGCTTTTTGTTAACGGGGACGGGGTTGGAGACCCAAGAAGTGTACGTAATGGGGTAAATGAACTTGACAACGCATAATTTGTCAATTTCGGCTTTGATAGTCGTAAATTTAGATTGGTGGACGGGGCATTTCTTTTGACGAACATGGTCGATATCTGACCATGTGTCGATTCAATGTTTGACTATAGAAGGATTGAGGCTAGGTATCTCTGTATATGACCAGGAAAAAATATCCCGGTATTCCTGAAAGAGAGCTTTGTAAGCAATGATTTCTTCATGGGAGCATGTGACGCAAATGGTGATCTCTTCTACGATGCCTGGTTTAATGGAAATGTCAATTTTGACCGTGGGGGAGATGTTGGCCATGTTGCCTTCTTCAAAAGCATCAGGGGCAGGAATAGGGTTTTTGAACCAGTCAATATTCCCCGGAGGAATAAAATCCTTGGTTTCAATCACATAGGGAGGCTTGATCATGAGGGTGAAAGACCTCTTGTGAGAGGAAACGTGCTTGATAATGGAGAACATTCCAAGGAAAATCTGGGGTAGTGAGTTCCTCCAAGATATCTTCGTCGCAGTGGAAAATCCAAGAATACAGGGGATCCTGGCAGATGACAAGGGGAACTATCAATGGGTAAGTGTTATTACCCTTCAGAGGTGAGGATGTAGAAGGGATATCATGTACAGGGTGTGATGGATCGCATGACATAAACCAAATGTCATGATACTGTGGATGGTATTTCATTGGCTCAGAGAATGATGATGAAATATAATGAATATCAGTAATGTGAGCATTAGTAGGGAGTTCCTGAGAGGGCTCGGGCCAAGATGTGTGGCATACTGTGGCTAATGTTTGGCAGAAGTGAGGTAGAGCTGGGAAATGATGAGTGTAATGGTCATATTATGAGCATATGGAACACACAAAATTGGTCCATAACCCTTTCTTGTGTGTGGTTGAGGACTTCGTAGTAGCGATAGATGTACTTGGTGAAGTGGCAAGCAATGGGGTTGCTTTAGGGAGCTGGATAAGATTGTGTAACTCAGGGAGAGTAAGACATCAATTAATGGGGTGTTCTTCGCTTTCACATAGTGTGAAAGGTGGTTGAGCTCAGATGGTAGATGGTACTATATTAGGTGAGCCAAGCTTCTACCATACTACTTTGGACATGATGCATGTGGATGCACCTTAATTGATGATGCACCGATGCATTGCGATGTTCCGAATCTTAACTGGTATCTGAAAAGCTACCAGGGAGGGGAGGCGTGGTTCTCCTCTATATAAATCAAAGGTGATTAGATGAGTATTTGCTGGGTCAATTGCCCATAAGGAAGAAATTAAGGATTTGAACTAAGATGAACAGGTTTGGAGGACCTCCAACACAGACATGGCTACATGAGAATGGGCTAAGTCGTCGACCATACTGTAATTATGGGCTACCCTAGCATGAGGGTTATGTACATTCTTTCATAAAGGCATGGAAGGTATGCAAGGATTTGGTTCGATATTAGGGCATGGGATGATCAATGGTTGTCTTGCTGTAGCTAGATTTTTTTATGAGGTTGTTGGTGCAGAGTCATGAGTTATTTTGTATGGATGACTACGTGTTTGTAGAAGAATATCTTCTTTGCTGGTGTGGAGGATATTGCGATCGGTTGGATTTCTAGGTTTAGTGGGACCTGGGTTTTGACATTGCCCCATTTGTGGTGGGGCCGAGTTTATCTCTTGTTGGGTATTCATCACACCTTGGTGTGGAATAGGGTTTTTCAAAACAATAGGATGTGGTGGTTGCAAATAATGTGGTGGGGCCTACTAAGGGGAAGGTGGTGCCAAGGGGCATTGTGTGTTCATGGATTCTTTCATCCATTTGAAATCAACAATTTGGGGGAAGTGGTGAGTATAATGTCCATACTCCCCACATAGAGAGCAAGGGAAGTTAGTTCATAGATTATTGTTCTTCCCTTGTCGTGGTTGATTTTTATTATTTCCCCCTTGGGGGTTTTGGTTGCCTTGATTCTGGTTGCCCCCAGCGGGACGGTTTTGTTGGGGTTATTTCCTCTTGGTCCTGGGTTGTTATTGTTTTGATTTTTTCCTTTCTTCTTAGCATTATTTGGCTGGTGAGTCGGATTTGTCATATTCAACTGTTCAAAAGCATGAACATGTTGAATGGGAGAGGGATGATCAAAGTTAACACCAACATGTGGTTTTCCTGGTGGAGGAGAAACTGGTTGGGGAGGACCAATAAATGGAAAATATGGATTGTTTTGTGGAGAGGATCCATATGGAGTATAGGAAGTTGAAGTACTTCCACTATTGTTTGGGTTATATATGGGGGTTGGGGGTGGACTCGTGCTTGATTGGGGGGTTGGATGCATCTGGGGTATCGGTGGGGGTCCTCTCAATGACTGAGGGGGAATAATAGGATATGATTGTTGGGGAGTGTGGGGAGGGTAATAAGATGTCCCCCCATATGGTTGAGGATACATATTTTCACCATAAGTAGGTGATGGGTGGATGTAAGGTTTGAGATGTGTCATAGAACCAATCAACCCATCCAAAGCGTGAGAAACCCCAGGTTTGTCCTCGCTAAATAGTAGGGGTCTGGATGCATCATGAAATTCTGTGTATAAGTAACCTAATTGAGAATATATGAGGTCAAATTGTTGGTCCTTTATGATGGCTTCCTCTTCTGATTGAGAAAAATTGGATGCTACATCCTTGTCAATCATGAGGACGAGTGATTTCAGAAACCAATCAAAACATTGTTCTTTAGTGGTTTCTGCTTTACACAAACTACGTCGCCGACACCATTCATGGATATGGTCAGCTATATGGATAGCAACGGTTTGTTTGAACTCAGAGAGAAGTTCTAAGCCAATTTCACGACGAACTAGTAATTAAAAAAAGGACAAAAAGGCCTTGGCCAATGATTCAAAGGTCACACAGGACCTTGATTTTTCGTCCACATACCATTGGGATGATGCCTACCCCCGAGATCCAACCTAGACTAAAAATTTATTTTAGGCACCTCCCGTGGAGGAAAAGTTACTGTGTTCTTAGAAAATTTTTAGATGGAGTCGGCTTAGAGGTTGGGTTCATGGACCAACCTTGTTTGAATTAAATTGGTGTGGATAATTTCTAAAGAAGTAGTCAGATCTTTTGGAGTTCCTTTGAAGTACTTTGTGAGTACTAAAAATAAATCCTACTTCGACCTCCACTATTCTAATAAAAATTATTTGTGTGATGAGTGAATTTGTGTGTAAGAAAGTGAAAAGTGTGTAAAATATTTTTAATAAGTCAAGTGTAAGATTGTAGCATGTGGAGTTCTTGTGGTCCTTAAAAATCTTCTTACCTAGCTTACTATGTTTCTTTCGTACAACCTTGCGGAATATTGAAATCCCTAAAGAACTAGCAATGTGTACATATGGGTCCTTGTTCATTTAAACTCCCTAGAATGTTGTCTAAACTAGAAAAGATTTTGAAACTATCCTAGGATTGTAGACATGTGGGCATGTATGGGCCTGTTACTTGATCTTTTAAACTTTTCTAGAGTGTTGTCTAGAATAAGAAAACTTTTTGAAACTATCCTAAGATTGCAAACATGTGGGCATGTATGGGCCCTTACAAAGATTTTAAAGATAATTTTCAAAACTAAGAGGTACCCTAGGGGGGTGTTGGCCTCTCCTAATGATTTTGAAGGGAGATAAAATTTCCTTTCAACCACCTTTTCTGATTCCCGAGATCACACTTGGGTGTTGGGAAAGAGAATACTTGGGAGTTTAAAATTGATTTCTAGTCCCAAATTAGTTGATTTGTGTTTGAAAAAGTAATAACTTTAACTCAAAGTTTTAAATGCCAAATGAGCCATCCATGTGGAAACAAAGAAAAGAGAAGAATTGTGATTCTTTTAACCCCTATGTGCTTATGTTAGCTAACCTTCCTTGTGAGAAAGGACTCTAAGTGAAGTGTTATTTCTTTACAAAGTGCGGGAAATTAAAATATGAAGGTAAGGGGCCCTCAAACCACTCATAAAACCCTTACAATTTTCCAAAAACTGAACTTGTGCATGAGATGTAGTTTTGATAGTCACACTAAGCGCATAGAATGTGCACAATGCGTGGGTTTATGAAATTTTTTGTGCACACAGAGCGTGGAATGCACATCTGTGTTCCTCGAAATCCATGTGTTGCCTATCACGCATCGGGAAATAAATTTCCAAATGAAATTCTCTTGCCTTAGCTTTGAATTATGACTTTGGAAGACTGGATTGGGCCAATTTTGGTACCTGCATATCCAAACAATTAGAAAGAAGTGGTCTCAAGACTTAAATAGGGAGGAATTTGATTCAAAATGCCCAGTATGGTAGCCAATCCATTGTGTTTGTTTTGTCACATGGGTGAGAAAAAACACAACACTTACTTGCCTAGTTAAGTTAGCTAAACAAGACAAAGGTTTGTGAGAGATAATGAAATACATATGAAGCAAGAAAATAGAAATAAAAACAAAAAGAAATAGATTTTAGAGAAGCTTGCAAGAACTAGAACCATGAAAAAAAAAAATTGAAAATCATATAGCTACCAATGGATCAATATATTGATAGGCTAGCACCGTTGAGAAAGGCAGAAACTTATGAATCCCCTCTTCCTCCTTGGGAGGGCTCTTGAGTTCCCTAATAGAGAGATATTCTCTTCATACAATGGCAAGTAACAATGGTGAAGAAATACAATGCCAATCCTTTCAAGAGGTGAGTGGAATGGCCCTTGCTATGGTGCTTGAATGATTCAAAGAGAAAAGAGGATTCTCCAAGAAGAATTCTTCCAGCATAACAATACCTTGAATTTATTATTTTTCTAGCACAACCATGGCACACGTTTATAGTGTCCAGTCATGGCAAGATACAACTAGTTCATAATGTGAACAAGGGGCCTTTTAGGGCACTTCCTAGCCCTTGACCTACCTCCAAGCTATATTTCACTCAGATCTGAGTGTCAAATCATGTTGGGGGTCAGACTAGAATTGGTTGAGAGGCCAACAAGATTCATAAATGTGTCATTCATGATAAGTGCACAACTTTTCTCATAGACAGTCCCGCATCTTGTGCATTCTACACATAGTACGCGAATAGGGTTGTGTTGGCTTGCGCATTCTGCGTGCGCTTCCTTTGGTGAATTTGCACATTTTGATTTTTGAACCAAGTATATAGTTTTATGAATTTTTGATGGATTTTGGTGTTGTAGGTGTACTAATTACTGCTGGAATTGATGTCTTTCTTCAACCATTGTGTGTAATGATGCAGACGATTTTTTAGTGATAAAAACCCTGACATGATAGTTATGATGTAATGAGGGAGAGTGTTGTAGTAGTAGTAAACTTGAATATGATTGTGTCCTTGGTTACCAAAATAATATATCGTTGGATGATTATCTATAATGTATTAGATACATTTATAATGAACTTTCTTGATTGATAGGATGGGGTTGTGAAGGGTGTAAAGTACAAAGTATACAACTTGCAAGAAAATTGAAATATTTGTTCCTCTCACTATTTTTGTGATGGAAGCCTTTCAAATATGAGATGCTCAATTTACAATCCAAAGGTGCTTATCTCTATTATTTGCAAGATAACAAGACACGAATTTGTTAGGGCATGATAAAAGTGTCATAAGTCAAAATAAGACTTTTATTCACTTGGACTATTCGAAGAAAAGTCTCATTACATTTACAAAGAACTGTGTGTCTTTATTATTCCATTCAAGCATACAAACACATAACCTCCTAGTGATAGGTGTGTTACATTTTTAAATACTATACCCTCATCTCGATAAGAGAATTTTTCTTTGCTTTAGTAGCGGTATCTCTGACGTTGGAATGGAATGGTATCTTTCTGCGTACACAATTTCCTAGTAAGTGTGTATTCAGGACTCACAGGTGGTACTTCTAAGAAGGTGACATAAGAAACTTGGATAATGATACAAAATTGAGAATTTAAATATTAATGATTAAAGGCATGCTAGTAAGGCATGCAAAATATTAGTATTGAAATTCACTAATTTTCATTATGGGAAAAGAATAAATTCCTAGAGAATGTGACTCTAGATGATCAGGTCTTGACTAAAGGTTACAAATATATTCAAAGATATTTAGTACGTGGAAAAATTTAGCACATTGATAAAGTGACTATACATATCTCTTAAATATGATGATAGTGATGTTGTATTCTCATGATGACATGTGAGAGTTAGCATGTGGATTCTTTCTTTGAGATGTTGATATTATGACTAATGCAATGATTTCATGTAGCGAGGTAGTGATTGTCAGGTTATCCACCAATGGGACGAGAGGGATGGTTTATTTGATGATCTTGTGGGAGCCCATAACCATGAAGGATAATATTACAAATAACATGTTATGGGCTGGGGAAAAATCAATCTTCTACTTATTCCAATAATTCTTATGCCTTATATTGGAGTTATGATGCCGAAGTCCCGAAGAATGTCTAGAGTGTTTCTCATCGGTGGTGTTGTGGGATTGGACTTCAATGCCTGGGGTTGCACCTAGTTGTTGTGGAGGGAGTTTAGGTTAGTCTTTTGAGTCGTTTGATGTATGCGAGTACCGATCTAGATGCCTACTTGGGAAGATGAGGTCTCAAGCCTTAGGGCTCCAGAGAGACCGGTAAGATTTAAGCCTGGTTCTGAAAGTTGGGAAGGACAACTAGAGAGTAGTCGTTCCTCCCTCGTGTTGTGATGTCGAATTTTTATGCATGTTGTATTCACTTTGGTGGCTTTATATTAATCCAATAGAAGGTTTTTTGGAAGGTACATGAGCTAACATAGGGTGTTGTGGAGGATATAGTAAGCTAATTAAAATTCTATAAGTAGCATAATCAAGTGAACTTCGTGAAAAAGTTCCTTGAAGAATGGGAGTATGTCATGCCCCATATTATTATTATTATTATTATATAAATAAATAATAATAATAATAATAATATAATAATTACTCTAAAGTGGTCATAATAAGTACTTATAAAAATAAATAATAATTAAGAAGTATATAATAATTATATTAAAGGGGTCATAATAAGTACTTATTATGGATATTTGGTAATAAAATAAAATGGTACAATAAGTAACAATAATTGATGGAGAAATGGTAAAATATAATAAATAATTAAATAATGGATCCTAGGGATTGGGTTTTTTCCACATATGGACTCTATATAAAGAGGGAAAAGAAGGAGAAAAATACCATCTCTATTTGGTTGGTCTATAGAGAGAACAAGGTGAAGAATTATTGGTTGAGTAGTGGATTGAGGGCTCGAGGGTGACCTACTACTGAAGATTAAAGTAGAAAGGTCTACAATTAGGTGGAGAGTTGTCCCACATTTTTTTGTTGTGTTTTTCTATAACAAGATCAAGGTAACACTACAATATCCAACCCCCATACTATAGGTACATGGCTTTCTTCATAGCAGGTGAGTTCTTCATCATCTCAGTTCTCCTAAATGTTATTGAATTTTTTCTAGAAATTTCTGTAAAATTATTTTTTTAGAAAGATCCATTACAGACACACAAAAAAATGACAAAGAGAATACATAGACCGAAAAGGGTAGCAACCTGGAAATAAAAATAGAAAAGTAAAATATTAACTCTATAAAAAATTAAAAAAAGGGGGGGAGGGGCGTATTCAAGCTGTATACCTCGAGATTTCGCTAAAATGGCCATATCTTGGGCAAAAGGAAACCTTTTCAAGTGATTTTTTTTTATAACTAAAATAAGTTCCACAAATGAAATATAATAGTCCTCTTAGCCCAAAAATGCACAAAAATAGAAAAACCCATAAATGAAAGAACATAGCTTCAAGATCTTGAATCTAAAACATGAGCGGGTCTTCTAATGGGATTTGATACCATGTTAAAAAAATAGGGTATTCCCACACATGATGAACACATTTAGTAACCACTCATAAAACTAGATCAAATATCAACACTCCATTTTTTTTACGTGGTTAGAACCCTTGAAGAGAGAAACAATCCATGACCCCATACAACATGGTCACTTGAGACAATATATTAATGCAAAACAAAAACTATTTACAAGAGATTTTCTCACAATTGATCATTAGCAAATGACCCTCCATTCTCTTTAAATATAGATCATTGACCGATTGGGTGTTAAGCCATGAATCATTGTAGCTGTTAAGATCGAGGAGAATATGAGCCATTAGATCACTCTATGCCTAGAACATATAGTGACCCTTAGATTATATAGCTACAAACGCATGCTAATGCATACTAAATAAACACACTAAGAAACACACTTTTACCCAAAGACACATTGGACCAAGTTTATCTTAATTAAATCTTAAGTTTCTAAATATCCTAACAATCTTGATTTTGGAATTGAAAAAAATAAAAAAATCTTAACAATTATCTATAGAAAGAATTAAATTAAATTAAAATAACATCAGTTCTACAAATGAATTTTGACATTTGTTTTTCAGCTAATGACAATCAATTCCATAACAGTAATAATAAAAATGACTAGATGCAATTTTCATGACTATATGAAATTTAAAATTCGTAAGGAATGTGAAAGGGTTAAAATTAAGCAAGTAACATTATTCTCAATCATGGAAATCATGATTAATTACATGACAACATCATTAGGGTACAACAACATCACCAACCACTCTAAAAAATTGTAATAAGAGAAGTTAACATCGATGACACCCCATCATGGGATATGAAATTGTTGAAGATTTAGTGAACTAGTGCATCCACTTCTATCATTTTGTCAAGGTGAGAAACAAATCCATGCATTGAGACAAACCTTCAAAATTTAATTGACTTGTTGAACAACTAAGAGGGGATTTGAAAACATAGTGACATGAACAACACTAAGGGCAAGAACATCATCAAAGGCCTTAGTGACTACCAAGTTTTTCATGTTATTAGTTCCTTGGGGTATGAAGTGTTTTGTGTTAGTTATGAAACACTGAAATTGATCCCTTAGCTTCTAAGGAGCTTCCAAAGGTCTCACAATTCCTTGACTCCCCCCATCCATGTAAATGACAATAGAGAAAGGAAATCATGGTGACCCTATTCTCTACTTGTGAAATACTATATGGGATGGTTCATACTAACTCACTTGTTGACCTAACATGGAAAGGGGTGATCTAGGAAAGACTTGACCAAAGGTGAGTGTTGAATCAATTAGCCACACACGATGGAGGTCTTCACCTCTTCAACAATGGACTCGTGTTGGAAAGAAAAGGATTAAGGTTCATACAACCACAAAAGGAAATCAATGAGTGGAAATCCCTTTCACAAATGACTAATCCTATAGGAAAAGAGAGAAACCAAGAAAAATATCACTTGAATGGGGATATAAACAAAGAAAAGTATTTGGGCTGTCACCAAGAAGAGTAGAAATGTGATGACCCAAAAGAAGCCACAATCATAA
>ML781448.1:1503614-1517663 GCA_009831015.1 Picea engelmannii
CGAGAGGTGAGTTGTGTTCTCCAACATACGAAATGTAGGGTGAGGTCTGTTGGCATATTTTACAGGAAGCGTGTGCTTGTCATTGATGGAAAGAACAACAACGATGATGACAAACAGGAAAAGCATAAGCTCAGGAGGAGAAGCAAACAATATGAAAAGATCAAATCTCAGAAGGGAAAGCGCAGTACATAAACGTGATCGAGATCAAAATCCTAGATCGTGTATCTACTTTGAGAGTCTTCACGACCGTTGGATCAAATTAAGTGAAGGATAGGATAAACAAGGAGAAAAGTTTGATATTTGAAATCCCCCAAGTCTGGAGAGTTGGAGTAAATTGCAGCCGTTAGATCAATCTAAATTGGAAGGATAGGATAAGTTAGAAGAAGGGCGCGCTAATCTCAGCGGTCGATAATCGGGCACTCAGATCTATAATCGATAGGGCATATCAGACTCCCTCGACCTTTCTACCTTTAACTATGGGGGGGGTCCGATTTGGTGGTATTTCCCATGTGGGACCCTCATACGTGTCACCTTCCTATCAAATCAGATCCCCCTCACTCATTACCACTTACCGCCTAACCCCCCCTCCGAGTAAACCACCAAACCACTCATACATACCACCTCCGTGTTTCGATGTCACACTCCATTACATTGCCTACATGTCTCACCCACATCAGTAGACCACCTCATTAAGGACACGTGGAAGACCGTGTCAGCAAGTACAAATGGAATAATCATATGATGACAAGTTTCAAGAGGAAATTGGCTCATGCCATGTCAACAAGTGATGTAAGCAAGTTACATCACTCTGGGAGATTTACTTCGGGAGTTTCATCACCAACAAATGTCAAAAGTCCTGAAGTCCCGAAGAATGAAGGTACAAAGTCTCTCTCATCCGTCCAATCTGAATATCACTTCAGGTACATTCTCAACCGTTGATCTAGTTTAGTGGAAGGACAATATAAGTGGAAGTGTTAACTGACAACAAGAGGTCTCCACCACATATGACTTATTTAGCAGGTGACCACTCCGAAGGAGAACAAAGAAGTGATTATCCTAAAGTCCCGAAGTCCCAAAGTCCTAAACACCGAAGACCCGAAGAAGACCCTCGCCGTTGATCTCCAGGAGGGGTACGTGCCAGAAGATTATGCATTCGGGTGAAATCACTCCAGGATAAACGAGTGCATAGGAGTTGAAACTCCTAAAGCCTAAAGTGTTGAAGTCACTCATGATCATTTATCGTGTAGAAGGGTACGTGTCAATAGATAATTGACTCCAGGTGAAATCTTTCATGGAAAAGCGAAGCGCCGAAGAGATGAAAAGGCCGAAGTCCCAGAGCGGAGGATAGCCATTGGATTAAGGAGGACAAATGTCAGCAGATCTTCCATTTTGAAAGATATCCAGTCAGAAGAAATGAGAATTTGAGATTCAAAATCTCTGAAGTCCGGAGACTCGAAGGATTTCTCGACTGTTGATCCGAGAGGGACATGCGTCAGTGGATTGTAAACTCCGGAAGATTGACGTATGGAGGAAAGAAAGGTTTGAGATTTGAAACTCCCAAAGATGGATCACGAAATAAATCATAGCAGTTGATTTAGGAAGGTCAGGTCTGATCTGCAGATGGTGAAAGAACAAATCTGAACCATCCGTTCAGGAGCACCATAATGATCGTGAGATCAACAGTCCCATTGCATTACAGGAATTGAAGATGTGTGAACTTTAAAAAGTTGAAGGTGGGCCGCAATAGAAACCACAAGTTTGGAGAAAGGACATGTGGAAGCTCGAGGTAAATTGCGGGGAAAAAGTAGTTTAATTCAAACCACCTTTGGACGCGCCTGCAATGTCGTGGTCACATGAGATCATCGCCCAAGGTCATATCAAGAAACAGAGCTAGCGCTCACTAAACCAAGATTGGGAAGCACCTTTTGAATAGGCGTTTGGTCACCACCGATGGTCACGTGAAGGAAGGGGCTTAGAAGCCAAAGAAGCCAAAAACGATTGATTGTAACTACCAGAGAAGACGAAGAGTTGCGATTGCCATAGAAGCCAAAGAATCTCAGGATAACGCCCACTAATGATGAACAGGTTCAAGATAATTTCTAGAGAATCCAAATATTCTTGGGAGAACAACCACTGATGATGAAAAAATTCATAACAACCACAAGAGAATATGAAGAGTTTGAATGATGATCACACAGATAACTTGGCGTGAGTAAGACATGTAGAATATAGAAGATCGTGTTTTTTTTCCGATGGTTATGCATGTGGGTAGGACAAGAAGGGTGTAGTCCCTAAAGTGGAAATTAGAGGTGCAATGTATAGAATGTAGAGGCAACACAAAACATAAAATGTTGAAGAGAAGCTGAAGAGAGGAGTTGTGCGGAGTAAGAAAAAGCGCATAGCATAAAATTTGAAGAAGGCAGAGGAGACATGGAGCTGTAATAGACCATGTCAGAGACAAAGCAAGTAAATAAAGTTTTTTTCTCTAAGGGTGGTAGGGTGGTTCTAGGGAGGACTGTTTTCCTCAGAGTTTCAAGTGGGTGCTTGAAAACAGGGAGTCGTAGCTCCCATCTGGTTGCAGCCAGAAAAACCAGGGTGGTAGGGTGGTGCAAGGGAGAACCATTGTTCTCTGTTATACAGGTTGGTGTCTGTGTGACTGGAAGTTGATGCTTCCATCCAGTTGGTGCTGGAACACTCATGGATTTGGTGCTTCCTTCTAGTCGGTGCTAGAGAAATTAGTAGTTTGGTGCTCTCTACAAGTTGCATCTTGTTAAAGAAGAGGTTGTAGCCTAATTTTGAGTTGGTGCTCAAAGATAGATGTTGTACATAACATAAAATACTGCCTATCATTCTAATAAGAAGTGGTTTTCTCCCTTTATGGGTTTCCTCATGAATATCTTCCTATGTTTATATCATATGTGTGATTGATGTCTATTATTTCTATTGTTCATGAATTGCATAATCTTGATGATCAATTGGAGAAAATTAATAATAATTCAATAGGAATAAAATTGTTTAAACATAGTAACAACTGATTCAACCCCACCTCTCAATTGTCTTAGCATTTCCAACAATTGGTATAATAGATGGTTCCTTTTATATAAGGGTAGATCCTAGAGCTTAAACATGACTAGCCATGAAGGAACTTCAACCAATAAGGCCCCCATGTTCAATGGAACAAACTTTGCCTTATGGAAAGTTAGGATGAGAACCTACATAATGGCTTTAGGTGCAGATGTTTGGGATGTGGTAGAGACTGGTTATGTAAATCCAATTGTACTAGATTATAAGGATGCCAAGCTAGAATTCAGCTTCAATGCTAAGGCTATGAATGCTATTCTGAGTGGGCTTGCAGAAGTAGAATTTGTAAAATTTATGCACTTAGAATCTTCCAAAGAAATGTGGGACAAACTCATTAGAAACTATGAAGGTATTGAGAAGGTAAAGGATGCCAATATTCAAACCTACAGACTACAATTTGAACAACTAAATATGAAAGAGGATGAAACTATTGGGAAGTACTTTATGAGAATTTAAGAATTAGTAAATGCAATGAAAGGACTTGGTGAAAAAATTGAGGAACCCTCTTTAGTTCAAATTTTTTTCAGATATCTGCCAGATAGGTTCAACCCAAAGGTCTCTGCTATAGAAGAACTCAATGATCTAAAATATCTACCTATTGACCAAATCAAAGGAAATCTGATTGCTTATGAAATGAGTATAGGTAAAGATAAACCCACCTCTAGAGAAGCATCATTTAAAGCAGATAAGAATGAGGATTCTGAGCTTGATGAAATTGAAGCAAAAATTGTGAGAAGAATAAAGAAAGGATCATGAAAGTACCAAGGCAAGTTGCCATTCAAATGTTTTAACTAAGGGAAGATAGGTCACTTTCCATCTAAGTGTCCACACAAGAAGAAGGACTAGAACTCTGAAGGTGAAGAGAAGTACAAATCCAAGAGATTTGGTAAAAAGAAAAGTTTATGTGTAAACAATGACGACTCTTTAGGAGACACAGATAGTGACTCTTCTTGTGAAGATAAGGTTAATGAATTTATGCTTATTTCCAAAGAGGATCATGATAATAAAATCACAGGAAGTGATGTTAATTATGAAGAAGCTATGGTTGACTTGGAAGGAGAACTGATCAGTGCCCTAGAAGAAATTGCTAGACTCAGATTTAAGAAGAAAAAGAAAAAAACAATTATTGATATAGTTTGAGAAAGACAATGAAAAACCTGATGAAGACTTCACCCTGCTAAAAGTGGAATTAGAAGAAGCAAAGAAAATAGAGGAAATTCTAAAACAACAATTATCAGAGAAGAAGGCAAGATGTGAAGCCTTGGAAGAAGAGGTAGTAAAAACCAGAAAAGAGATGGAGAAGTTTAAATCATTGTATCTCCAAAATATTCCAAGCATTAATGCCTCAGCAGAATTAAATGACATTCTGAGAAAACATAGATCTCCTTTGTTGAAGACTGGTTTAGGCTATGTAAGTGGTTCAAGCAGCAAAGAGCCAGTAAATATGATCAAGTTCCAAGTTAGCAGACAATCATACCATGTGAATACTCTTCCACCAACAACTAATAAAGACAAGATGATCCCTGATAAAAAACAAAATATCAGAAGATGGAGAAACAAATGCCAAGAAGAAGGCCATCCTTCAGGTACCAAAATTTCTTCCATGGTTACTGTTTTTACTGCTCTAATTTTCGTCATAAGATTGCAAATTTTCAAATTAAGTTTAGACACTTGCAACCGAGGAGATCAAGAAATAAACAATCTTTGCAACATAGAACTAAACAACCAATGGGTAGAAAAAGTTGCACCAATCACTTTGACCTATTGAACAATGAGCTCAAATGCTATAACTATCATAACTTCGGCCACAAAATTGCAAATTTCCATATGAAGGATTACAAAGCAGATCCAAGGATAAAATCCCTAGTTAGAAATGTTAGCACATGGAAAAAGAAAGATAGTGAAAAATGTGGTCTAGTAATTTCAACTCAAAAACAAAAGGACCCCTGGTATATAGAAAATGGATGTTCCAAGCACATGACTAGAGACAAGGATAAGTTTATGTCTATAAGTAAAAGAAAAACATGAAATGTGACCTTTGGAAATGATGAACCAGGTAAAATCAAGGGTAAAGGGATGGTGAGTTTGAGTAATGGCAAAGGAAAATCCCAGGATGTTATGCTTGTAGATGGGCTGAAACATAATTTGCTCAGTGTAAGTCAAATGTGTGATTGAGGATGTGAAGTGGTGTTCACTTCCAAAGATTGTAATATAAATATTGTAAACTCAGGACAAGTGGTGGCTAAAGGCATAAGGACAAATAATAATGTATATGTGCTGAAAGAAGATAGAGAAGAGTGTCATCTAAGAAAACATAATGAAAGTTGGTTATGGCATAGGAGACTTGGACATATAAACTTTGACCACTTAATCAAGCTCAAAAATATTGAGGCAGTAAAAGCCCTTCCAAGAATATCAAAGCCACAAGATTTTGTGTGTAAACCCTGCCTAGTAGGAAAGCTAACCATGACACAACTTAAATCCTAGAGCTCTACTTCAACAGAGAAACCACTCCAATTAGCTCATATGGATTTATGTGGACCATCAAGACAAGAAGGCACAGGGAAGTAAAACTACTTCATGTTGATCATTGATGATTACTCCAGACTCACTTGGGTTTCTTTTCTCAAAGAAAAAGTTGAAGCATATGAGAAATTCAAAATATTTAAGGCTTTAACTGAGAATCAAACATGCAACAAGTTAAAGGCAGTAAGATCAGACAGATGAGGAGAATTTATGTCAAGTGATTTCAAGGAATTATGTGATAAACATGGGATCAAGAGAGAATACACAATCCCAAGAACTCCACAACAAAATGGAGTAGTTGAGAGGCAAAATAAAATAGTTAAACAAATGGCCAGGACAATGATGAATGAGAAGAGCATTGGTCAAACCTACTGGGTAGAAGAAATACACACAACAATCCATATTCTTAACAAATCCCACCTCAGACCACATAGTGACAAGACACCTTACGAACTGTGGTACGAAAGACCTGCTTCAATCAAACACTTCAAAGTCTTTGGGAGTAAGTGATACATAAAGAATAATAATGAAAACCTTGGAAAATATGATGACAGGGATGACGAAGGTATCTTCTTAGGGTATGCTACAAACAATAAAGGATACAAATTCTATAATAAGAGGCTGCATAAATTGGTTGACTGTATTGACATAAAAGTTGATGAAGAAATCCCTATACGAGATGTAATCAATGTTGAATAAAAAACAAAGGATATAGTTGAAATTTAAGATGAACAGGTCCAAGAATCAGAAAGAGAAGACTCCAAGTCAGATGTAGATACAAATACTCAGGCATGTTATAACCCTATAATTTATAGGATCAATTGTTGATTGTAATTTTGTCCCTTTAGTGTTTTTGACTTGCAGATAGTGCTGCATTCTTAAAAAAAAGAAAAGAAAAAGAAGAAAAGAAAAATAAATGAAAAGAAAAGAAAAAGAAAAAATTAGAAAAATAAGAGAGGGCAAAAGAAAATGGATAAAAGCCCCATGAAATGACAATGACTTGATCCATATAGTTTAAAAATGGCCAAGTCTTTTAAATTTAAGTATCTAGGATTAGTGAATAAACTTGGCTAAACTGTCTAACCTTAGCCAAGTAATCAGATTAGTTAGTAAAAAAATTTGACCAAACAATCTAATCTTGGTCAAATAGCCCCTAGGTAGAGTATTTTCTTAGTCCAACACTCTAAGCTAGGTTAAAAGTGAAAATGAGTAGGTTAGGACATAGGTTAGTCAACTTCCTTTCAATAAAACATGTAAGATGATCGAAGAAAATGCATGATTTTTGATGATGAAATGTTTTTCTAACCCCACTGTGATAAAAAGAAAAAGAAGCAGTGCACAAAACCCATAAAAAGTCATTAAGCCTAAGTTTTGCATCATATATTGAATTGCGCCCTGGAGATTAAAGATCGGGCTTAGATCTACGACTGAACTGTTGGCGCCCAGATATACGGATCAGAAAAGACTCCGGACCCCCCTGATCGTTCGACCTTTGACGATGGAGGGGGGTCCAAAAAGGTAATTAAAAGGTGCGCTCAGATCTATGGTTTCCCCGCCAGCGCGCAAATGGACGGCTCTAAAAATATTCCGGACCCCCCCGATCGTTCGACCTTTAACAATGGGGGGGGGTCCGAAAAGGTAATTAAAAGGTACGCTTAGATCCACGGTCATCCCACCAACACACAAATCAATGGTCCACAACAGTTTCCGGACCCCCCCCTGACTGTTCTACTTTTAAAGGCAGGGGGGGTCCGACATGATGGTTAAGGAGCGTGCTTGAATCAACGGTTGATTTGGCTTTGTTTAGATCAATGATCAGCCATTGATCCTGGACCCCCCAAACTTTTCTACTTTTAAAGGCAAGGGGGTCCGGAATGAAGCTGTGTCCAGGCGGGCCCCATCCTTATGTGGCATTATCTCCTTACATTCTCCCTTGCCACTCCAAACTTTCCACCACCTATCATTCTTCCAACTCACCACCGCCATTCATAATTGTCACACCCCGAAACATCCATTGCAAATGATCCCATTTTGTCACCTCGTCAGCATGTCCCCTCCAGCTAACCGTTATGGGTCATATCCATTATGTTCATCTCCCAATCGCCTTTCTGCATGTCAATCATTTTCACATGTCATATGTCCTTCACCTTACCCTCTCACACTCTAAACGACCCGTTGTCCATTTATGACTGGACACATACCAATTGTTCATCTGACTTGTCCTTTTTCGCCCAACAGATACCTGTTCACTCAAATTCAACTCCGTTTCAGTCAGTTCCCATTCCATTCGCACTCCCTGCATATCAGAGACTCATTTTTCTTCGCCTCTGCAACACCTCATCCAACTAGAGTTTTCGCTTACTAACGTGTGTTCAGTGTGCAGGTACCAGAGGAAATTAATGGCACCCAAAAGTAAAAAATCAAATGTAGAGGAAAATCCTTTTCTCCCACCTCCTGTCGATCTTGACAGGATCCCATTAGCAGACAAAGACTATCTAATCTCAAAAACCAGGTCTGAATTCGACTTTGTTGAGCTACAGTCATGGTTCAGAGACACCTTCATCGATCAGAGCAATGAAATCGGGCTTTTGCAGTCAAATCTCCCTCTGTATCTTTTTCCACAAGTCTATCACTTTCCTGAATTCACCCTCAAGTGCCAAGCACACTACCTCCCTGATCAGAGAGCCATAGTATCTTCGTCTGGAGAAACCCTTTTCCTTATTTCACCCGATACCATCAATCAGATGATGCAAGTACCCAGAGCCGAACCCTGTTCTCCCCTCACAATTGAAATTCTGACAGAATTGTATCAGAACCTGACGTTTCTCCAAAGAGCACAAATCTTCGAGTTGTTCCTTCCACAAGATGCCTAATTCCCTAAGAAGAATCCTCCCTATGACTCATCCATATTTTTTGAAAAGGGAAATCAGATTATCTCAACACTGTCTTGTTTTCTCGGTTACTTCTCAGATGAATGGGTGAATGAACCTATCTTAGGTTTCCTGTCCATTTTCTCTACTGAAGAGAAAGTGACCACCCAGTTTGATTACAACAGTTTCTTGGCCGAGAACCTACATGAGCAACTGGAAATTTTCCCTACAAAAGGCATGTTCCAGTATTCTTCAATACTGGCCGACATGTTTATGTTCTATCAAGCAGACAAATTTTCCTTTCTCATGTAGAAGATGGATAAAGACAGACAACCACAAGAAATAACCCTATGGACATCGCTGCTCAGGAGGAACTCCACTGAGTTCAATTTCAAACAATTCATCGAGCTATTATATCATCCAGTGGTAGGCATGCTCAATGGAAGACCAAAACCAAGGATAAACGAGGAGATCCAAAGAGTTCTGAACCTTTCGATTCTCGTAAAGACTGGAGACTGGTTCCTATACTAGAATCACATGGAGATCAGCGTGTATGGGTGTGAACTAGATCCATACAAGTCGCCTAAGTATGTGCCTGTTCGAATATTCTCACTGGAGTATATTCGTCAGATGATAAACTCAGATGACATTCATTTTGTGTCTCTAAAGAAAAAACAACAGATGAGGATCAAAGGGAAAATAGGACCATTTATCTGCAACAGTTAAGCTGCTAGGGAAGAGGCAGATAAATTATTGAAGGAAATGAAATTCAACACCAGTTTTATTTGGTGATATGACCCTAGTGGGATCATTGCAGAGATGAGATCCAAGAAAAAAAGTTCGCCTTATGCTCACACCCTCAAACCATAAATTGAAAAGTATGTGAACCAAACAGAGTCGGAAGAAAACACTCTGGTAGATACAGAGCCTCATGAATTTCCTTCAATATCTTTTTCACTGACTACCACTCCACAGGTACCCAAGGAAAAAAGGCTAAGAAAGGATGATTCACCTTCAATCACTGAGGTATCAATGGAAGACTTTCAGGTATACAACAAGAAACCCAAAACTACTCATGCCACTCACATGTCTGGTGAGGAAGAGCCCTACTCTGCCACAGTGATTGAAAGAAGATAGCAGGTGGTATCAACTTATTCTTCAAAGAAGCAGACAGAGATAGTTGTGACCACCCAAACTCCACAAGGATTTATACCTCTAAGCATTTTTGAAAAATATGAAATGATTAAAAAGAAGAACCAGACGCTGACCGACAACACCTACTCTCAGTTCTGGAAGCAAACCTCCACAACACAACACAGACTATTGTCAACCTTTGACATAGAGAAAGGAAGAATGCATCTGACATTTCTGCAAGCATAGGTGCCTCAACCAAAAGAGATCACTGACCACAAGAGGTTAACTATTGTTTTTGACACCAAACGAGTCCATCCAGCTGACCAGATGGATTTGCACAGACAGACTGGAGAAATGGTATTCTCCACATTAGCACATGCTTCCTCTATTGCAGCTAAGTTACAGGTATCTTTAAGCAATGTTCAAACCCAATTGAAGTTGGAAAAGATATCCTCTTTTGCAAAAGACAATAGAATAAAATCCTTAGAGGAGTTGGTGCTCAAGATTGGGTACGATCCCTCAAATGTAAAAGTGTCAGAGGAGATGATAAAGAAAAATAATGATGACATTGCATCTCTAAGAAAACAACTGAAATTGCCACCAACAGAAGATTCACAAGCCAAAGAAATAGCTAAAGCAGAAAATGAGAAAGAAGAATTGCTGAAACTTATCATGCAGCATAACACACAGCTCAGGGAAATGGAGGCAGAGTTGGAAAAGTTATTAAAATAGAAGGAAAAATCGACCTTGATGGAAGTCATTCCATTGAGTGTAGTTCTCATCAGAGAAGTCAGTACAACATCTATGCCAACAACCACTACAACAAAAATTCCATCAACAACTCCATTGACAACATTGGAAAAGACTGTGGAGCTAGCAAAGTCCATGGAAAAAATGACTTTGCAGGGAAAAAATATCAATAGGATGAAAATGGAGATTGAAAGTCTACAGGAACTCAAGTCCTCTTTCCAAACAAGATATAATATTGAGAGACAAGTATCAGAGAAACTCAAGTAGGAAATACAACAGCGTCAGAAACAAACAGTGGCAGGTAAGACATTAGCAGAGGCTAAGGAAAATATATGGATAGATATCTCAAAATCCATAAATGAAATTTGGCCCATGGTGCAAATCATGTTCGAGCAAAATGATCCAGTGTTAAAGAGTAGGTAGGCCATTGAAAGGATAAGAACAGAGCTGGGTGAGATGCCCTCGACAACCAACGAGATCATCAAGTTTTTGAATTCAAAAACTAAGAAAGAGCTTGAAGAACTAAAAGTCAAAGACAAAACATAGACTATCCTCGAAGTAAAAAGAGTGTTGACTAAAAAGGGATTAATGTTGCAGTTGGAGGAAAAGGCTCAGAACATGGACATTGGAGTTCATATATTTTTTAGCAAGATTGAAGCCTTACAGAAAAAGTGTCTTCCTGATTTGCGTGTCCTAAATGATAAATTAATGACTTTGTCCGATTACAAGCAAATGATCGCCACCATGGCCAAAGACAGTTCCAAGTTTTCAGGGATACAGGGAAGCATCACGAGCAAAGATTTCTTGGAGACTCTGTAGCATGACCTCATCATACAACATGAAATCAAGTACATCTTTCTCATCAAGCCGATTTTTGCTAGATACATCGAGATGGACGAAGTCTACCGCCGACTATTAAAAGTTACCATCCCAAGCACACAAAGATGGGATGAGTTGTGCGAATTGATTGAGTAAAGGTAAAGCCTCATCTAACTCAGCGTCCAACACAGTCAAAGTCATCTGAATGACTCACCAACGGTCTTCCCCGAAATTAGCATGAGAGATTCGACACATCATCATCAATTACTACATTTCTGCGTCTTGTTAGTTATTTAGTTAGACTCAGACTCTATCATATCCTGATCATTAATGACAGGGTCATTTGTAACTTTTATTATAAATATTTCCAACTTAGAAGTATTGAGGGTTGTTGATATTTATGCCCAAGCAAGCTCTAGTCACTGTAATTTTTATCAAGAGGTTATTCCAGTAATACAAAGAGAAGTTTCACAGGATTCCTGCATGTTAATTGTTGGTGAAGTTTCCTCTGTCTGTGTAAATTTTTTTCCTTCTCAGTTATCATATTGTCTTTCTAAATCTAATCTTTAAAAGAATTTAAAGTTGCAGAATTTTCCATTGTGTACTCTTCTTAATCTTTTATAGATTTAAATGTTTTTCTTCTGATGTTATAACAAATAAATTCTTAAATGCTTTTTTCTTTTGACTGATATCTCACCTTTTTCAACAATACACCATTTTATTCCTAAAGAATCCAACATTAGCACTATCTCGCCCTGTAAAACGAATCTCATAAAAGTTTTCTTTAACCTCTATATTTTTAAAACAGACCCCATAGCCCAATGGAAGCGTAAGTGATGTTCAACCATTTCATTTAAAAACAATACAAACAACTCAGTTACATTCTTTCTAACTAGCCTAAAATCTTGAAAATCCAAACAAATCTAAAACTCACAGAGAGATCCCTCTCTGAAACTGGTAGGGATAGCTCCCAGTTTCGAAGCGGTTGGTTAAGGTTACCTATGATAGATTCCTTCTTACCTCACAACAACCTTTGGGAATTTATAGAGTGATAACAAGGCAGACTCAAATCAACAGACACCATCAAATCCTTCCTCTAGAATTACTGAAAAGAATCATCCTGCAAGTTAGATAATTGGTGAAAAAGAAAAAGGTGTACAAACTAGGAGAATGATAATCAAAGACACTGAGCAATCACATATAGCCCTCATATCCATGGTAGAACCCAAGAACTTTAATGAATCCAATAAATATGTAAACTGGTTAAAATCAATGAATGAGGAACTTGATCAGATTGAGAAGAACAATACTTGGGAGCTTGTTCCTAGACCTGCATATAAGAATGTAATTGGATACAAATGGGTGTTTAAGAATAAAATGAATGAGCAAGGAAATATTTTAAGAAATAAGTCTAGATTGGTCTGCAAAGGGTATGCTCAAATAGAAGGACTGGATTTTGATGAAACATTTGCGCCCATATCAAGATTATAAGCTATTAGAATGTTTCTTTCCTATGCTTGTCATAAGAAGTTTAAAGTCTATCAAATGGATGTCAAGTCAGATTTTCTAAATGGAGATCTAAAAGAAGAATTCTATATGGAACAACCAGAAGGTTTCCAACTGTCAGATAACCCTGACTTTGTCTGCAAGCTGAAGAAAGACTTATATGGGTTGAAACAAGCTCCTTGTGCCTGGTACTACAGACTGGATAAGTATCTTCAAGACAAAGGGTTCAAGAGAGGAACAATTGACAACAATATATATATATATCAAAACAGAGGATAATGATTTTCTCATTGTGTTGGTCTATGTAGATGACATCATCTTCGGAATTAATAATGCTTCATTGGTACAATGGTTTTCTTCTGCCATGCAGTCTCAATTTGAAATGTCTATGATAGGGGAACTGCCATTTTTTCTTGGTCTGAAAATTACTCAGAGGTATGAAGGAATATATAAGAGAAATATATAAGAGAAATATTGAAAAGGTTTCAAATGGAAGATTCTACACCTGTGAGCACACCTATGGTCACTGGATGCAAGCTAAGCAAGGATGATGACTCACCTGATGTTGATAAGAGATCATATAGGTCTATGATAAGTAGCATGTTGTACATCACAACATCTCGTCCAGACATAATGCATGCTGTTGGAATGGTAGGAAGGTATCAGTCTACACCTAACAGAGTCATTTGATAGTTGTCAAAAGAATATTCAAATATTTCAAAGGAAAGATGAACTATGGCCTATGGTATCCTAGGAATTAGAATTTTCAATTATCAGTCTATTCAGATGCTGATTTGGATAACTACATGGATGAAAGGAAAAACACGAGTGGAGGTGCATTCTTCTTAGGAGATTCTCTTATATCATGGTTGATAAAGAAGCAAGGTTCCATTTCCTTATCGACTACAAAAGTTGAATACATTGCAGCTGACACTTGTTGTACCCAAGTATTGTGGATGATTCAGACACTTACAAACTTGGAGGTAAAATAAACTGCACCGATCCCAATTCATTGTGATAATACTAGTACAATTAGTGTGTTAAAGAATCCTGTATTTCACTCCAAGACCAACCATATACCCATCAAGTATCACTTCTTGAGGGAACAGGTGACCAACACCATTGTTTCTTTGCATTATATTCCATCCAAAGATCAGATTGTTGATATCTTCACTAAACCGCTTGCAAAATCCCAGTTTGAGTATCTACGCCAAAAGTTGGGCGTGACCCTGTTATCAAGCTAAGAGAGTCCATCCTGTCAGGGGGAGTATGTGTTAGTTGAATATCTGATACCTCCAAAAATTACTACAACAGCTCAGGGGGAGCATGTTTTCTTTGACATTGATGTCAAAGGGGGAGAAAA
>ML781448.1:1520967-1552954 GCA_009831015.1 Picea engelmannii
GACTAGACCGTGAAACAACTGCTAGGGGTATTATTCATATTTCGAATTAACCCAAAGTTCTTCTAGCTGCGCAATCAAGCATATGTTAACATGAAAACCAAATAATCAAGGATATAAATGACTAATTCATATCCCCCAAGTTGGATAATTCAAGTGTTATAGAAAGGGATCAACCAATAAAATGATAAATTCACAATGTTTAGGGTTTATAAGAACATTATATGCCCAAAATGTTATCCAACTTGTAAAAGAAAAACCCATAAACTGTATAATGCCCTCAAACCAAAAATTGTTCTAATTTCATGCTTTCAGTCATGAAATTGAACAAGGAGATGATAAATTAAAAATAATGGATTCATACAAACAACTAGTCCAATGAATTGTTTTTTTAAAAACTAAAGACGATAAAAAATTTGCAAGGAGAAGGAGGCATCTACAATTTTTTTTATCCCTTGAAGACGACCTTTTACAATGATAAAATTGACATGAATTATTGACATGAATCATCAAAACTTTATATCATGGAACAAATGACTCATAAATAATTATTAGGACAATTAAATGACAGATCAAGCATTTCGACAATAACTCAGAAAAATAACACAGTCATAGTATTGGATAAAGTTCTATCCAAAAATTGTAATCCGGTATCTCATTTTGATAACAGGGGTAACGATGTTTATACAGATAAATCCAATACCGTTGACAGGGCCACTGCTACCAGTAGGTGTCTATAGCCTTGGCAGGGATTTCATTTAACCAACTATAGTACTTCTATCCCGACCAAGAGTTGTCCATTTATGATAAAAGAACATCTTGACATCTGATCAATTTAATAAAACATACCTGAAGATCTTTGAACCCGACATTGTTTTGCTACCAACAGGCCTATTAAGTACCTCGACAGAGTTTTCTTGGTATCATGTGTGCATTTACCCGCTTCCAGCAGACCTGTTCAATATCCCAACTAGTTTACACACAATTCCCACACATTACAGTGCTTCCAACTCTCTAATTTTTTTTTTAATATTTTCATAAACTTTGTGATATCAAGAGAGCAGGGTGATACTGAAGATCTCACATCCAGGTAGTGATAGGATCGATATTTAGGAATATTTTCTCGTTCTTTAGGAACTAATAACTTTCATCATAATTTGGAAATTTTGATTTTAGTTAAGAAATCATCTCTGGGAATTGGAAGCACTATGAGTTGCTCTTATTAAAACAAGGACGATGTTAGAATTTTTTTAAGATAATTGTGTTTCCCTGAGATTTTAACAAAAATCGGGAACAATAACTGGACAAAATCTTACCTTAAATGATCCGAGTTTAGAATTTAATGTTCATATGCTTTGAACTGTTATCAACTGCTACTAATAAAGAAGCTGATTCCCCTCAATAATGAATTTATGATTCAGACATAATTATCTAGAAAACACAAAAAATCACACAAAATGAAAAGAACCAAAAACAAAAACAAAAAAAAATGTAAACTAAATATTTACAAGGGGGTGGATCTGATTTTTTCAAGTGAAGTATTGTAGCCGAAAAGAACTTGGACCCAATTTTTCAGAAATGACGAAAGGCCCCAGCCACATGTTTTGGAACTTGGTATGTTCTCCTTTATTCTCGTGCGCTTTGTCCCATTTGAGGACCAAATCCCCTACATTGAAATTCCTTTCCGAGGATGAACTTGTAAAATTCCTTTTTGAGGATGAACTTGTATCGAACCAAATTTTTACAATTTGTTGATGCTTATCCAATTTCTTTTTTTCTTGTGTTCTTACTTCTTCTAATTTTAATAAAGCATTTATCCAATTTTCTAGAGGAGGACATTCCTCTTCTTGAACTTTCTGCGACAATTGTAGCGAAGGAAGTAATACATGTGGGGGAAGGATGGCTTCTCTTCCGTAAACAAGGAAGAAGGGATAATTACCAATGGAGACTTTTGGAGTTACCCTATCAACCCAAAGTGCTTTGTACAACGCATTGTGCCAATTCTTGTGGTTTTATGACACTGTCCTTTTTATAATCTTGATCAGATTCTTATTTGTTGACTCGGCTAAACTGTTCCCTTGAGGGTAATAGCTAGAAGAGTACTTTAGTTTAATCCCTTTTTCTAAAGCGAATACATTCATATCCAGGGAAGAAAAATAAGAGGCATTGTCAAAAACCAAACATTCAGGAATTCTGAATCGAGTGATAATATGGGAGTTCAGAAACAAAACTACCTGATTCATATTGACTACCTTTAATGGTAAGGCTTCAAACCATCTCGTAAAATAGTCTTTTTCCGTGAGAAAGTACTTGTGCTGCAGTGAGGAAGGGGTATTTATTGGTCCTATAATGTCTAGGCCCCATTTCTGAAAAGGTGTGTCTACCATAACAGGCTGCAAAGGAAAAGCTATTTTTTTCACCCGTCCAACAACCTTTTGATAGATTATACACTTGCGGGACAAAGTATGAGCATCCTTAAATAGGTTAGGCCAATAGTAGCCACCCCTTAGTACTTTGTGGGAAGTGGTATCTCCACCAAAATGACCCCCGACATCATCGGAATGAAGTTCAACCGACACCTTTTCAGATTCCTCTTTTTCTAAGCAACGCAAAAAAACACCGTCAATTTTTTTTCGAAATAATATATCATTAATTAATTGGAAAGATGCAGATTTAAGCCTTAGTGCTCTTCTGTTTTTTGGATCAAGATTACGAGGAGTAGTTCCGTGCAACAAATAAAATCTGATATTCTCATACCATGAATTGGTCACAGTTTGTGCACAACAGATTTTTTTTTCATCGTGTTGATTTGCAGTTGATGAATCAACCACTAGTTTACAAAGGCCTTGACCTCTAACTATTTGTGCAGGTACTATTTCGGGGTCATATTCCTGAATTGATGTCATCCAATTTTCCCTTTCCTCTCCCAGCTCTTTTTGTACTAACAAATTTCTAATAACATGGTGAGGAACAACAATTTTTGTCCTGGACTTTAACAGGTAAGACCTAAAATGTTTAACTGCTTTAAAAACAACGTACGCCTGCTGATCTACCATAGGGTAATTCAGTTCTACTCCTTTAAAGGAAGAACTCATAAATGAGATGGGTATCTCATTGCTTTCATCATTTTTTTGTGTGAGTACAACGACATAAGATCTGTCAGATGCAAAAGTATATAATGTAAAATCTTGGGAAAAATCAGGGCTCATCAAGGAAGGTGCCTCGATTATGGATTTTATGATAGAATCAAAAGCTTGACTCTCTTGTGATCCCCATCTATATAAAACAACATTTTTTATTAGATTTTTTAAAGGTCTGACCATTTCAAAAAAACTTGGGATGAAACGTCTCACAAAATTAATTTTACCCAAAAAGTATTGCATGGATTTTTTGGAAGAAGGTGGGGAAAGGTTGGAAATGACTTGGGTTCTTTTGGGATCAATTATCATTCCATATTTAGAGACTATAAACCCAAGCAATTTCCCTTGTTCTACTGCAAAGACTAATTTTTTAGGGTTGAGTGAAATGTTGAACTTCCAACATTGTTCTAACACAACCCTAAGATGAGACATGTGGTCTTTCTTTTTCTTGGAAAAGACAGTGACATCTTCTAGATAGACCACAACTGAATGATTAATAAGGCCATGAAATTAAATGTCCATTGCTTGCTGGAAAGTGGCACCGACATTTATCAATCCGAAAGGCATTTTTATGTAGGCGTAGGTGCCCCATGGGGTACAAAAAGTGTTTTTTAGTTGATTTGATAGAGGCATAAGGACCTGGTTATATCCTGAGAAACCATCTAATAAATATAGTCTTTCAGAACCAAATACTTGTTGAAGAATTTGTTCCATTGGAGGAACGGGGTAATTGTCTTTATCAGAGGCTCGATTTAAATTTCGAAAATCGACACAAAGTCAAATTTCTCCACTCTTCTTCCTTACAGGGACTAATTTTGATACCCATTGAGTATGCCTAATTGGAAAAATGATCTTTGCAATGAGTAATTTATTTAGTTCCTTTTTTACGGTGGGTTCCAATTTAGGATGCATTTTTCTTAATTTTTGTTGGAAAGGTTGGGTTTGAGGTTTCATAGGAATTACATGTTGTATTATGTTTGAGTCAAAAGTTTTTAAATCGTCATATGTACAAGAAAATACATATTTAAATTATTTGAACAATTTTATAGAATCAAACTTTTCTTGTTTAGAACACCCTTTTCCCAGATTGATATTTTGAGGACTATCTTGCGTTCCTAAATTCATAGTTTCATACAACAAAGAGGAACTGCTTGTTTTGCAATTGATTACCCCTCTAAACTTGTCATGTAGGTCATAAGTTTTTTCTAATCTAACAACGGATTTGGGGATAGAGTTTACCAGCTCAGATGATGATTTTGTAGATTGAGGATTGGATATTACTGTGATATCTCAGAGGTTTTCTTCATGGGTGCTTTCATTGATTACTACATCTTGGAAGGTGTCTCTCATGTGCAAAAAATTAATGATCTGCTAATCGTAATCAAATACTCGCCAGTTTGTGATGTTGTCAAGAATCGATGGCATGGATAACAATTCGATCGAGAATGCGCTAGCAAAAAGACCTTCAACAAGAAACAATTTAGAAGCAACATTAGCTAGTAATACAACTTCTGAATTACTCGACCTAGGAATGGAATTTATATTGAATGCTATAAATTTGTGCATTAAACTCCATATCTCTGTTTGATAACTCTTCAAATGCGGTGATAAACAATGTATTTCATTTCTCACCTGTTTGACAATGATTTCAGAGTCATCGAATACTACTAATTTTTGCATGTCCATATCCAGTGCCTTCCTTAGTCTCTACAGAAGTGCTTCATATTCTGCTATGTTTTTAGTACATTCAAACTCCAATCGACAAGAAATAAATGTTTTGTTACCCGTGGGATCGATAAGCACACAAACAACACCTTCCCCTTCCCAGGATTTGGATCCATCAAAATATAAGGACCAGATTTGTTCGTCATTAGCAATGCTCGATCTACATGGAAAAGTTGATTCCTGAGTATAGGCTTTTACTTCAGATTGTTGTTCTAGGTTGGTGATAGAGGAAATTCCAGTCATGAAATTACCAAAAAAAGTATTCATTCCTTGTGTTTCAATCGAATTTGAAGCAGTATTAAAAGGCTCATTTGGGTCATTTAGATCTGTCACAGTATACTTGAGGTAACGCTATTTTTTTTATTTTGATCTTGTTGGGCTCTTCATTTTCTAGTAGCCGTAAATGAGACCAGTCCATAGAAAAATAGACATGTAACTATTTTGACCAATCTCTACTAAAAAATAAACCATACACTTCAGGAATGTCAACAACAACAATATCAATTACTTGGTGAACCTTGGGATTGGATGATAATCTTATTAACACATTTTTGAGTTCACCAATAACTTTGACATTAGTTCGATCTAACTGAATGATTTTTTAAATCATAAGGTTTTACCTCAGCGTTAATTTTCTGACACACAGACAAATGAATCACATTTGACGAGGCATCAGAATCAACCATACAATTGTGTACATTCCTATTGAAGATTTTGAAAGTTAATAAAAAAAGGAGGCACATTTTTTCATGCAGAAACAACAAAATTCTGCTGATTTTTTATGGCTGTACCTGAAACAATTTTATCTAAGTTTCCTACAATATTTTCTGATGTGTCCCTTTTATTTTGATTTTCAGATGACTTTTTACCTGGGATATATTTAGCTTTGTTTGAGTCAGTTTCTGCTGATTTCTTGCTGATAAGATCATTCTTTTTATTATTTTCAACAATTCTTTGGAGCATTTTCTGTAGGATAAGTGAAAATTTCAACAATTCAAAAACTGGAATATCTTCTCTTAATTTTTTAAGATCTTCAACTAAATCATACTCTAAAATTGGGGCAACAGAGTTTTGTCTTGTTTCAGTTTGCTTTGGCTGTTTTGAAACCACATTTTTACTTGTTTTGGGTAAAGGTTTATTTTGTGTTTTACTTCTAGTTTTATAGGGATGGACAATTTCAAAGTTTGCTTGAAAGATGTTGTCCGACAAATGCCCGAAAATAGGAGGAGATGAGTCCTCCTCGATAGGTGTTTCTTCCTCACCTACATCATCATGATTTTCAGGAGGAGAAGAAACAGAGTTATCATGTGCTTCCAATATTGTTTGCAAAGCATACTGTAGACCTTCGAAGTTTAGACCTTCTGTGGTCAGGTTTGGTCGGTTTGGAGGAAAAGGTTTTCTGAAAGGTGGTATGAAACCTCCTTTACTTGTAGATGCCTCCTCAATAGATATTTTGAAGTCAACGACCTGATTGGATAATTTCTGGAAAGCTTTATGCAAACTCTCCAAGTCTAATGTTTCTTGTTGATTTTTATCTTGAGGAGGTCTAGTGAGAATTTCTATTTTATTTTTAGAAGATCAAGTTGTTTCAGCCTCACTACTTAGATTATATTTTAAACTCAGAATGTCCTTCTCAATTAGGACTGCCTCCTCAAAGGATTCTAATAATGTGTTCTTTTTGGACCTTTTAATGCATATGGTTATATTGTTATGCAGGGCCTTAGTATAATATGCAACAGTCAGATTTTCTGCTGGCATTGAATCTACAGGGATTTTGTTTTTTAACGTTAGGAACCTCTGGTTAAAATCCTTAAATTTTTCTTTAGGGTTCATTTTCAAACTAGAGAGTTCCATTACTAAAACTTCCAGATATTTATCGTCTCCGAATTTTTCGAGAAAACATGTTTCAAATTTGTCCCAAGAGACAATGGTTTGAGGTTGTTGTGAAAAATACCAGGTTGAGGCATTTCCCTCAAAAGTGTAAGGGAATAAACTACACACAAAATCTTTGTGTTCGACACTCCGGAGTCTAACAACTAACATGAATTTCTTTATGTGATCTTTAGCTGATTGCTTCAAATCTAGATCAAATTTGGGCAACCATTTCTCTGGATGTTTGGGCAATGGGTGTTGGGGTCCAGGTATTTCCATGACATCTTGATTGAGCCAAGATCTGGTTGGATTATTTTGGTTTTCCATGGGATTTGGTGGAGTTGAAGGTTGAAATGGTTCAGATGAGAAACTAGCTTCGTCTAAGGATTCCCCTCTTGACGAAGGTGAAGAAGAACTAGGTGGGGATGGTGGTATACCAGATACTCTAGCACTAAGGATAAGTGCTTCAGTAGGATTGGTAATATTACAACCTAAAGGGTTTCCAGGAAAACCGGTGTCTTGAGGTTGTCCTTGAAGATTTGTGAAATCAAGAGGTTGATTAAGTTGTCTACCAGGTTGTCTGATATGGGATAAAGCACTCTGAGTTCTTATGATCATCTACCGAACAATTTCTTGAATGCCAATCCCTTAAGGAACTGGTGTTACTGGTTTGACGTGAATGTTAGGGGTATTGTTTGAGGTAGTATTTGTTTCAAGTGTAACGTTGGTGTCTGAGCGACTACATGTTACGATAGGAGAACAATTGTTTGGGGTAGTCTTACGACCTCCACATGCCATCAATGAATTTTAGGCCCTCCTTCTAGCACCATTTGTTGACGAACATTTATGACACACCGTCAACGGGAAGGATAGATCCGGACCAGGGTTGTCTAATTAACCCACACCGTTTGGTATGATCTATCTTCACGAGTTTTATGGATCTGTTAGCCAACTAGGGTCCTAAAAACAATGAAAGGAAAAAAGACTAACTAAGAATAAGATTCAAAGAGTCGACACACTAATCGCAAAATGTTGAGCTAATAGTGTTAATGTACAATGATTATATACAGTTTACAAGGTTTACATGAAATATTACGAAAGTCATTGTTTGAAATAATGGTTCTAAACAGGATTAAGTAAGAACATAACTCTTTCTAATGTTAAAAAGATTAAACTGATAAACACTGAATGAATATGATTGTAATGATATCATGAAAACAAAGAAAGCTAATTAACATCTAAATCATGTAATCATTGTTCATTCATATATAAACAACTTAAAAATAAAAGAAAACAATACATCTACTAACCTCTAGCTGATCATCAATAATAAACCAAGTTTATCTCTCTGCGTTGTGTGAGCTCCTATTGTCCCGTATTAAGTGAAAACTTATGACATAAACAATCATAATACTTCCTAAAGAAATTCAAGGAAGTGTTTCATATTTTGGAGTGAATTTATAACAACAGAAAGATAAATAACTATATATCCTGTGACCTGAAGACATCCAATAGCTGAGAACAAAAGAAATATCAATCCTTAACAGTGGTGTTATCAACCATTTAACATAAGAAGTAAACTCAAAAATACCTAAATAGTTGATCGATCACAGGTACAAACTAGACCAAAAGATAATAAACAACATTGAGATAATCAACGATATAAAATATCACGTGAAGATAAGACTAAAGCTAAATCAACACAAGTAACATTTCATAACATAGAAATTATAGGAGAGTACAATGAAACAAACATTGCACAGTTTACACAGGTCTAAAGCCAATAACAAACTGCTTTCTCATATCACTTCCAAAATTATATGTCCATTCTAAGGTCCAGAAAAACGTGCCTTTAACATCAGGAAACAATAACTATTTAAACATGTCTTGGATCTGTTACCTCTTATCATACAAGATAGAGGACGATCCCTGAAAATAAGTTTTTTTTATAAAAATAGAGTAACACAGGAATACTCCTGTTGGAGTCTTTAAATAAAAAATAATTACATTAATAACATTGTTTTTTCAAAAATGGGAAATTACTAAGCTATTGAATGCTTGACCCATGATTCCTTTTCCTTGAACATAGCACCATAATCTGTTGTTTTACCTGCAATGATAAAACGAAATCAAAGTTTAGATAATAATACAAACAAATGATTTTAAATAGACCGACTACAAAATCTTTCTATTCTGTAGCAAGTCTCAAAATAAAAATAAAATAAAAAGTGAATCTATCTTATTATTTCTTAACATAATCAAATAAAAAAAAATGAAAAAAACTATTTACCATTTCAGATATTTGACAGAGAGGCATCCGATAGGTTTGAATTTATAATGGTGTTGAAGTTTGTTGAGTTTTTAATAATCACATTACCAGACCACTTAATTCTCTTGTTAGCCCTGTGTGTGTTCGACCGAACACAAGCTTTCAACTCATCATTCTCCCTCTCGAGCAATGAATTTCATGCTACCATTTGGTTCAATTGTGCCTGAAGATAGGGGACATCCTGGTAATATCTCTCAATCTAATGAAAATAGTTTTCACAACGAACCGATTCTATGGTAGGCAATGGTAGAGCCTGTTTTGCAGAGGGCAATTTAACCTGTCCTATGATTTGTTTCAGATCATGTTGTATACCAAAGAAACCCTCTTTCTTATTTAGGAATGGTGGGAGATTAGAAACGAAATCGAACTGTGTTGTAACAATATCAATATCATTTCCAAGAATCTGGTCATCTACATCCTCTTGAGCAATAAAATTATCGATATCATCCTCTGAAAAATGATCATCGATCTCAATCATAGGGGTTGATCTCTCATTATCACGCTGTTGATTTCTCAATTTTCTAGATAGGAGTCGGCCTGGTATCTTATTTGTAAAATTTACATATGGACTACTCTATTTCTTATGCCTGCCCTTTTTCTTGACAATTGATTCGTTTAAAACAACCCGAATCGGCTCATGAGTAGGAACAATAGGAATCCTATCCTTTAAATCATCTAAAACTTTTTCCAAAGACTTTTTGGGAATGAAATCGCATTGTGGTTTCTTTCCTTTGGATGGTTTCTAGATAACAAAAGGGGTTTGATCAGTGGACACAGGGTTTTCTTATAGATTCACATATAGGTTTTCGATAGTAGAGTTAGATCGACAAGGACTGGGGGTTTCATCGAGATGCAGAGGTAATTCAGTTACATTTTCAGGTAGGGTAAAATTATTTCTAAACAAGAAATTTTCCCAATTGTCCCCAATTTCAGATAGATGCGAAACCACAAGGATTCGGATGAGGCCATGGTGGAACAGGCTTGACTATGGGTTTATTTTTTTATTTTTATTTTTATTATTTTATTTATTTTATTTTATTTTATTTTTATTTATTTTTTATGTCTGGAGGAATCAACAACTAGTTGGGCACGTGCTCGCGTTACACGTGGCCGTGTTATCCAATTGCTACCACTATAACCTCCAGGTGTGCCCATGATGCCCCTTACGTGACACACATTGTAAGCCAGGGGGAATTGAACTTGAAACCTCATAGAACTTTATTTTCACGGCACTTGCCAATTGAGATGCCCCCTCGGGGGCACTATGGGTTTAGTTTTTATCTCTCATAGAACTTAGCCATTTTTCGCAGACTCCCGAGCAGATAAAAAGACATATTCAAATTGAAACCTAGAAAAACCATCAGCAAGCGAACATGATACAAGAATACCAGACCATATCTACCTTCACAGGTAATAAATTTCTTAAGTATTAGGAGCAGGCATTGCCATCGTGGTTTGAAAAGAATGATTGGTGTACCTTTTGAATAGAAACACAATTTTTTGGAGGCCATGAGTAAATTCCAGGGCACACCTTCGATTTTGATGTTCTTAAACCATTGATCTCCCTCTTGGGATAGTCCTATAGCTTCTGTGATGGAAACTTCAGTCAACTCTAACTGCAAATCCCCAACCTTAGCCCTGGTGCCATCGAAATTCTGAGTGAAATATTGGGCCACAACAAGGTTGAAACCCTCAAATCGTCTGATGAAACCATCCTAGCCATACACCACAAGGTTGTCCATGACATTGTCATGAGAGAGGAGAGCCTGCGAACCATTAGGCTCGATCCTCACCACGAGCGCCATTGATATGGTCAGATAGAAACAATAGGGGAAACGAGAGGTGAGTTGTGTTCTCTAAAATATGAAATGTAGGGTGAGGTCTGCATAATCGGGAGAAACCCGATACCTAAGGATTCAAGAAGCTACCATAACAACCATTTGGAGTATTGAGTGGGTAGTAACTTAAGGACGCGTAGAATAGGAAAGCACTCTGTGAAATGAATGCCAAACCCAAAGTACCAAAACTTACCACTTGCAACAATGAATGCAGGCCTGAGCTATGCAGGATGAAGGGGTGATGTTTGAAGGTAAGTGTGTCAGCCCACTACCAGGACGACTAGACCATGAAACGACAGCTAGGGGTAGTATTAATATTTCGAATTAACCCAAAGTTATGCTAGCTGCGTAATCAAGCATATGTTAATGTGAAAACCAAATGATCAAGGATAGAAATGACTAAGTCATATCCCCCAAGGTGGATAACTCAAGTGTTATAGAAAGGGATCAACCAATGAAATGATAAATTCACTATGTTTAGGGTTTATAAGAACATTAGATTCCCAAAATGTTATCCAATTTATAAAAGAAAACCCCATAAACTATATAATGCCATCAAACCAAAAATTCTTCTAATTTTGTGCTTTCAATCATGAAATTGAACAAGGAGACGATAAATTAAAAATAATGGATTCTTACAAACAACTAGTCCAATGATTTTTTTTTTTAAACTAAAGAGGATAAAAAATTTGCAAGGAGAAGGAGGCAGCTAAATTTTTTTTATCCCTTGAAGACAACCTTTTACAATGATAAAATTGACATGAATTGTTGCCTGCCAACATGTTACTACTAATTTTGACATTTGGCAACAAGGAGATGATGTAGTTACATATGTTTTCCAAGAACCCAAGGGTGACCTAGTTCTATGTTCTCCTGATGATTTTTGGTCATACCTTGAGGATTTTGATGAGTATTCCTTTGAACACTTGGATTTGTTCTATGAAGAATATTATCAACCACCGTTGTGCTTAGATCTTGATAAGGGTAAGGATGTTTCTTTCCTAAAGAACGATAATTGTGACATTGTTTTCCAGCTCCCTTTGATTAATTTACCTAGTTATGTCACTTAGGATGCAATTGAGAAACATGTCCCTTGTCCAAAGTTTTCTCTAGGATAGATCCTTATTTTAGAATTTAAGGGTAGGTTGAATACCTTAATAATAAGTTTGTTATATCATTCTTTCAACTTCCCCTTAAAAAAATTTCAATCATCCTCTAGGTTTTTTCTAGTCCCTTCCCAGACCTTAGGATGTGATGACGTCCAAGGTAGCCAACCTTCATAATCTTTGAATCAGTCTTTTGATCCTTTGATTTTTCATGATCCCTTTCAGAAATGGATTGAGCACTTTCCTAGAAGTGTAACTTGGCATAATTTTGTCCCTCCCTCCTACCTCCATGAGCTAGACTCTATGATTTCCTATGATATGATACATGCTCTAACTCTTGTTATTTTTGTGCTTGACTTGTCATTTTTTTTGGTTTATGATGAAGCAAAAAGGCATGTATTATGAGGTATTTCTAGGATGGTTTCACTGATTATATGAATACACCTAACATTCAACCAACATGTAAGTATATGTGGTAGGAATTTTCATCTATTGTATATACCATTTACATATCATGTTAGTATAGTTGTAGTTTCATTTTCATATTGTCTTGATTCATTATGTATATATGTATGATCATAATCATATGTTAGACTGGATATGCTTTTATTTATTTTTATCATATATGGACGAAGGGGTGATATCACCACCCTGAGGATTACTGATATCTTTTGTTAACATTTAGTAGGCACACGTCATACTAGAGATGTTGAGGTTCTCATGTGCTCTACAGTGAGCACATGTCCCCAAGTTGCATCTAGATGTTATCCCCTAGCCTAGTGATAACTAAGGAGATCACGTCTCAAGGCCCATAGGTCCTAGACATGGAGTACCGAGAGCTAGACGACTTGAGGATGGTCCCGTAGGGCCCCTCACTTCTTCATTGCGGTCCACATATCACTAGCAGCAGTATCTGTCACACCAGCCTGGTATTGAAGTAGCGATAAGTCTTTCTCCATGAGGTAATGAGTCTGGGTATCATGATATGCATCACTTTGATTTTAGAATCAGTTGAAAATGTTGTATTGAATCCTTCTTCATTTCATGATGTTTTCTTGGAAATTATGCTCTTTTCCTCGTTCATAACTGGAAGGGTGACATGGTGCCCTAGTAAGTTGATTTTCCTTTAGGATGGGTTTCTAATGGGTGGATTTGTGAAAAGTCATTGTATGTTCCCTCCATACTTACCACTTTCCATATTTATTCCTTCCATATCCCCTATCCTTGTTTGGGAGTTGGGTTTGGCTACACTAGGAAGGGTTGTACCTTACATTGTGGGAAGAAGGGGTTGAAGGCCTAGAGAGTAAAAGTAGTTGGAAAGAGCTAAAATCCAATGTTGAAACCTTCGATATGCTTCACCCAAGGATCCCTGAGAAAGAAGTGAAAATCCTCTCAGTAAGAAAAGGGGACCCATAAGATAACATAAACACTCAAGGTACTAGTTGATGGATAGGAGGTCTCATCACAAGCCGACCTATTATGACCATGGGCATGTAGCAGTATGACACTACCACCTATCTGGTCACCAAGCCAGGGTAGTGTCTCTTGGTGGCATAGAAAAGAGAAAGGGGGTATCATCACAAGCCAACCTCCTCATTTCCATGAAATGTTTGTGGATAACGTTGTCACCTCTAGTCATTAAGCCAGGACAATGGCCTTCAACTATTTCCATGAAGCACAAGAGAAAAAGATCAAAAGAAATAAATATAAGAATAAAAGGAAATGAATGGGATAGGAAACAATTGCATTCATGACACAGTGAAAGTTTCCCTCTATAAAGGCACCCACAGGTAATACTTTACATTTCCCTATTATCACATGCACCCCATGCCCAAATATTTACCCCATGCCACCTCATACACTTACATGAATTGGACTAGAATCCACCTAAGAAACACCCCAAACTTAAGAGAGGTTAGCCCAATAGGATGCCCTAAGACCCTCTCCAAACATAATTTATCAAATTACATAATGTCTTTGAGCATTTTTTTGGGGTTAAGGGGGGTTTGATGCACATGTTTGGGTAATTTAATCATTGGATGTGATTTACATGCTATGATCCCTGTGGCTTATGAACCCTTGGAGGGAGTACTTTTTGTTGCTATAGGACCTTGACCGGTGGACAAGTGCACATGAGGGAATGATCATATTGGACCTTAATAGGGCTTAAATCCCATCAATGGATGTTGAGACTCTAGCCAAGGGGCATGATAGGGATTGAAAACTTGCACCGGGAGAAAGAAGGATGTTTCCTTTGGAGGCACCTTGGAAGACCTAGACCCATGGGATATTGCTCCTCCCACATGGACATTAGCCCTTGAGGGCCCTAGACATCATCCATAATTGGTCTTGTCATCTTGGACGACATCTATGAGGAATTGGCACATGTGGGAAGCATTTCGAGCCTTTGGAGGCCCAACATTTCACCTTCCCTTCCCAATGTTCCATACTTAAGGATCAATGTCACCCTAGAGGGGCATGACATCACCCCTGGAGTGATTCTTAGATGAAAATTAATTTTATTTTGTCCAAATTTAATTTGTGTAAAAAAATGGCCAGGGCGGCCTAAAAATTATGAACTGAAATTAATTTTAGGTTATTTTTTTTATAAATAAGCAGAAACTGACATTCATTTTAATCATAACTTGTCCTTGGAGACAAGAGGTCTGAAATTTGAGCCTTATTATGGTTATTGGCTGAAATAGTGAGGCGCCATTCTTGTTTAAGGCTTGTATTTGCAACTTGGATCAAGTTTTGGAGTTTTATGGTGATCTTGGATGGTATACTCATGATTATTCTTGGTGAAAGTAATTATAATCTTCATTTTGTTGTCTATTGAATGGTTTAAGGTATGGTTTTATTTTCTCATACAAGATTATGAAATTGCATGGTGTATTTAATGCTTGAAGTAAGAAACTTAAGTTGCTACTTTATTACTTTTTATTTTCCAATCTTTCACTAAACTGATCTAGTAACTAGTGAAACCCTAGAACCCTAAATTGCTAGAACTCTAGAGGTTTGCATTTGGTTATTGTTTCATAAGTTCTACTCCATAGAAAGGATAAGGAGAGCAAGTTGTTAGGGCCTAGAAGTTCCTACACCCTAGCACTTTGTCTCTTAAGTTCAAAATCTAGGAGGACTTAAGTTGTTACTCCTCCTATAATTTTTCCCTCTTAGACTTTTGTGTATCATCATCAATTTGCATCCTTAGAAAGAGCCACCCAAATTGACTTTATTTACCCCTAAAAGGAACCAGTCTTGAACCCTTGTTTCTTGACAAGAATCATCAAACTTCAAACTCAATCTCTCTACCTGATACCCTACTAACCTAAACTAACTTGCTAACCTAGTCTAGGAATACTAACCACTAAGTTGTTGCTATTATAAAAATTTCTACAACCATCGTTTTGCATCCTATCCAAACTTGTTTGACCACTTAAATCAATCCAAAAATTGTATAAGGAAAGGTACAATCAACCAAGACTAAAGCGTGCATCAAATTGCCTTTAGAGTTTATCATTGGTAGTCTATTAGAGTTTATTTTCTTATTGACATATATCTAGAAATTGTATGAGACACGTGTTATCATTTTAGGACTTCAAAATATCTTGTTATATTGTCTATTCAAGTGCATTTTCTGGATGTTATTATAGATGTCATTAATTAATTATTGCTACTATATATTTATCACTTGCTTCATTCGTTGATTGGTAGTAATCATCTTTATAAACTTGAAGTCATGTTGAAGCATTCATCATCACTTGTTGCTTCCATAACTTTTGTTGTTGTATTGGTAAGGGGAATGTACACTTTATTCTCCTTTGCTTCATCCAACAAGACTTAAAGTTTGTTTTGAGTGACCTAGAGAGAGGGGTGGTTAGTCTTAACTTTTACCTTTCCTCAAACCCCCTAGGTATTGGGATGTATCCCTTGGAGTGGATGTATCCTTCTCCTAAAGAAAAAACAGTACCCTATTGGGTGACAGTGATAGGAATACCTCCAGGTTACTTCAATCTAAGCTTACTTTCCTTCATGCTTTGGGAAAGTATATATTATGCGATAACACCACCAAGGTCCTTCCAAAAAATATGTTGATTCATAATACAATATTTTGCAGCCTTCAATTTCAAATATCTTGCCTTTGATTTGTCAAAGTCAGGTGGATCTTGCAAATTTTGCGGAATATATACAATATCCTTATACCATGATGAATCAATTTTTTTTTGGTGTACCTGAAAATTATCTCCAACATTTTGAGCAACCCCATCAGCTGAGTGATTGAAAATAAAATTTAATCCAAAAGATTTACAGTTTTATTTTTCCAACAACCTTTCCAGACTCTATCCCTTCACCAACTTGGTAAGTTTAAACTCTAGCTCATTCTCCAAAACATTATCAATCCAGCTGCCCCTTTTCCATCGCTGCCAGGCTATGTTAAAATTTCCTTCACAGTACTATTGGGCACATAAGCAACCACTTTAGAATGAAAAATATAAGTTTTGAAATATTGTAATGCTTTTACCATAGCATATGCTTGATTTTCAATGATGTTGTACTTCAATTTTGCATCACTTAATTCCCTGCTGAAAAACTCAATTGGTTCCTCAAATCCCTCAACATTCTTCTGCAAAAGTATAACAAATATAGTGTCCTTCGAAGCAAACGAGAATGTTAGAAATTCCTTGGAATAGTTTGGGATGACTAAAACTGGTGCTTCAGTAAGGGCCCGTTTGATAGTATCAAACTTTCTTTCTTCCAAAGTCCATTTTATCTCACTATCTTTTCTAAGCATAACAATTATCAATTTTACAATCTATGATAAATTGGGAATAAACCTTCTCAAAAAAATGATCTTACCTAGAAAAGATTCTATATGCTTCTTGTTCCTTGGTATGATAATATTTTGGATAGCCTCCACTCTGGATGGGTCAATCATTAAACCCCTTGGAGAGACAATATGGCCAATGATTTTACCTTCTATCATGAAAAAGCGAGACTTATTAGGGTTCAAAGACAACCCATATTTCCTACACTTCATTAATGTTTGCTTGAGATGATGTAGGTGTTCTTCATCAGACTTATAGAAGGAATTTATATAATCTAAATAGATAGCAATACAATTTTCCTTCTCTCCTATGAATGCAATGTCCATGTCCCTCTGAAAGGTTTCTCCTACATTCATTAGGCCAAATGGAATTTTATCGTACATAAAAGTACCATAGGGTGTAGTAAATGATGTTTTATCCCTATCTTATTCATGTATTAATACCTGGCTATATCCAAAAAATCCATCAATCATTGGGATTCTATGGGAACCCACAACCCTTTGCAAAATGTGATCCATTTTGGGTAATGGATAATTATCTTTCAAAGAACACCTGTTAAGGTTCCTGAAGTATACATAGAGTCTAATTTCACCAGTTTTCTTTCCCATAGGTATTACATTTGCAATCCAATCAAAATTTATTATATTTGCCTCCAATAGTTTCTTCACTTCCTTCTCAATTACGGGAAGCAACACAGGATTAACATGTCTTAATTTTTGCTTAAAAGGATTTGAGTTCTTCTTTAGAGAAATTATGTGTTGAATGATGCTGGTATAGTAGGTTTTTAAGTCTTTGTATGTCCAGGAAAAAATATCCGAAAACTTTTCATTAGATCAACATATTTTTGTCTGAATTCATCATGAAATGATTTTGACAGCTTAACAATTTTAGGTTCTGACTCAGCCCCTATATTGTAGCTAATGAATTTCTCCTCTGAATACTAAATAGAAGGTTTCACACACACATCATTATTGTCAAACAATATTTCTAATGGGACTAGGTCTTTAGGAATATGATTTCTTTTTAGCTCAATTATTTCATGATTTTCAATCATATTCAAGAAATTGTTGTCATTTTTATTTCCCCTACATATTTAATTGGCCCCTGCTTAGCTGAACCATTTTCTTTCTTAATCTATTTTTGTGGATTTGTCTTTGTTCCATTTTTCCTAGGTCTCAAGTCATCTTTTTGTGTGGCTCATTTTGAAGGATTTGTCCCTCCTTGTTCTCATCTTGTAAGTTTAATACTAAAGAATCTTCATAGTCATATTGGGTCAAATGACTAGAAGATAGCTCTCTATCATTAAAATAAATTTCAGGATTATCTTCAAAGTCATCAATTTCTTCTACCTATTCAACTACATTGTTTTGGAAAGGGGGTTGGATTCTTTGATCGTCATTGTTCGTTCTTTCTCTCTGCAAGATCCATGGGGAATTATTTGGTCTCTTATATTGGTTTGGATTTTTATTCCCACCGTCCTGAGTAGATCTATTTGTCGTTCGTTTTCCCTCCAATTTCAACCTAGCTAGTGATGATGTCAAAGTTTTGAGCATTTTAGACATCTCTTCAATTTTCGAGTCAATTGTTGGTGCATTGGAAGAAGAAGGGACATATTCTTTATGTTTTTTTCATTCTCTATCATGAATGGGTTTTAATTTCTCAAGAGCTAGAATGTTTTCCTCCACTTCCACAACTACCTCTTACATGAGACTTAAAGTACAATATCTTCTTTCTCTCAGCAGTAAAGAAAAATCAACATCAAATGCATTGGAAAAAGGTGATTTTGGAAGAAGGTCTAGTGGGCTTGATCTCAACTAGGATTTTGTTGTACATCTTGTTAAATCTTTTATGGAAATCTGACACATTTTTTCCATTGTTCCTCTTCAAGGCTCCAAACTCAGTAATATAATACAAATAATCTTTTTTGTTCCCCCAATGTCTAAAAAAAGTTTCATCTAAAAATTCAATATTAGGAATGGAATTTGCAGGAAGACTTCTAAACCACTTTCTCACTTCTCCATATAGGATCTGAAAAAATACTCTCATCCAAACATCAACATGCTCTATATTAAAATTATCTGCAAAACTATGGTAAGATTCTAGGTGTTCCTCAGTAGTGACATCCCCTTCTCCATTGAATCTAGGTAAGTACTTCATGTAATCTCTAGTTTGAAAAGGATTTAAGTTTAGAGGTAAAACCAAAGGTGCATATCTGGAAACAATAATAACATCCATTTTGTTTGGTGGATTTGGAAGATTGGCAATTGTTGGTACAACTGAAATTTGAGATTTAGAAGGAGATAATGGGGGAGATGTAAAAGATACAGATTAATGGGGATGAGCTTGTTCATATTTAAAAAATTCTTCTATAACAAGAAGACTATTAAAAACTTGTGTCTCAGGTTTAACTTTTTCATGTATGCTCAACTAAGGAAAATGTGAAGATATGATTTGTTCTATTTCTTCTTTAGTAAATTTAGGTAAATATTTGATGGGTGTTCCTAGAAAAAAGTGATTCATCTTCATCTTCATATTTAATAATCTAAGAAAAAGGATTCCTTACTTCAAATGTATGTTCTTCTAAAGGAACAACCTCTAGTGGGACTTTCTCATCAACTACTTTTTCTTTTGTCACAGGAATTGATTCTTCTTCAAGAATAGGAATTGATTCTTATTCAAGAACGTGAATTAGTTCTTCTTTAAGAACATGAATTGATTCATTAGGTAAAGGATTGCTTGTAGATGATGATGAATAATCTTGATAAGCTTTGATTTTCTTAACAAATTTTCTTGATTCGATACAACTAGAACTGCCTTGGGACCTGGAGTCACTCTAGTTTCTTTCTTTACTGAAGGTGTAGATGATGCCAAGCTTTGGAAATATCGTATTTTTATATTCTCACTTCTCTTTTAGGTGCCAGAACATCTAAAATGGAGTCGCAAGGTGAAAATTATACATTTAATCTTCCATGTCGACCCTTGTTCACCATCAAGAATCATATCTATTCATTTTTGTGCGCCCAACGAAGATACTTCATTCCTTCACTCCTTGGAAGCGATGCCAACAATATGTTAGCTCATAGAGTTTACTCTTGACTGCAATAGATCAAAGCCTAGGAACCTCAAAATATAATAATTTTTGTTTTGGTTGGTGGATTAGGTAATTGGAATTGGGATATCAAAATCAAGGGAAACTTCTCAGACTCATCTACTATATCTCATGGATTGAAGGCAAATGAAATCAATATTCAGAAACTTTAGATTAAATAAGTGAAAGAGGGAAGAAAGGAGAAGGACATATGTAAATGTATGAATCTCACAGGATGTTCAATTAACACATTCACAAGGCTGAATATTCTATAAGGAGAAAATCTTTCCAATTATGAACTAAAATACTTGAATGAAAACTTATGAAATATATGCAATCATAGCAAGGATTTATTGTTCAAGAATCTATACTTCATAGATCATTAATGTATGTTACATCAATAATCATCTCATGAAATAAGAAAGAAAAGGAGTGTGAACACAAGAGACACAATCTGATATTGAACTCAAAAGATTTCTTCAATAATGGAACATATTCATTAAGTCTACAGTTTTGCATATAAAATATATCTTTACAACCAATGCCTAAAACCAAAAATCAACCCTCTCTTTAGCTTTCATTCTATCCTTTATATATACAACATTAATTCAAAAATATATCTAATATCCAAACTTAATGGATCTGAACCTAACTTAGAAACATAAATAGTATCTATTGATATCATCATTGAATTTCCTAATTTGGAGCATGAAATTTGATTCTTAGTTCTAGATCCATGTTCTAATCTTTCCCTTTGACCACCTCATATCTTATATCTCAATCCCATCTTTGGCATATAAAAAACTTTGGAAAGCAGATACAAATATGAATGAGGGTTGTTAATAATATCAACGACTCTGTATATATGTTGCATATTTAGATTTCACAAAATAATTAAAAATTGTTATTTTGAGAAGTTATAGTAGTGCTTTTTATTTTCTTGTATATAAGTCGCTATTGGAAGTTCAGTCTTAAAAACTTTGAACCACCTTCTAGAGTGATCTGGATCTCAGGGGTTGAAATCTGGATGGCTTGAATGCTGAGAGAGGATGAGCTTAGACATGTCAATCTTGCATGAAAAGAAGCATGGAAAAAAAAAAACATGTAAATGAAGTACTTGGGAGGTGAGGCTCAAAGTATAGCCTCACCTCTAAAGTAATTCATTTACATGAATTTTTTTTTGTCCATGCTTCTTTTCATGCAATATTGGCATGTCTAAGCTCATCCTCTCTCACCATTCAAGCCATCCAGATCTCAGCCCCTGAGATCCAGGTCAGTCGTATTAGAGCGGGTATGCTCTCCATAGGAACAAGGGTTTGAAGCATGCTCCGGGTTCAAACATTTGCAACAATCACCAAACTCCTTTTGGTACTATCGAAATCCATTTTCTGGCCATACATTGTAAGCATCATAGTTGGTCCACATGGACTACATGGATTTGTTTTTACCCTCAGATCTTTGTTCATCATTACAAGGAGAACCATATAAGGATTCACTACATCCATTGGTATGGAACATTTTAAACAAATTTTCATGGTGTCCATGTTGCCCACGGAGGTTCCACAACCTCTACACTAGCCCATGATGCTCTACAAACCCTTGGCATCCTTTGTGTCCCTCTACACTCATCCAAGTTCAAAGAGGTGTTGCTACCTCTACACATCATTTCAGAGGCTCTATCATATCTCATTGTAAATATCTCTTCAATATCTCAAATGGGCATTTCATGGAATCTCATTTGGCTTCTTGGTTTGAGAGATATCATTGATTGAATCTCAACATGTATTTGACCCAAGGAGGCCACGCGTACCACCATATTCAACGAGAGTTTTCTCCCTACTCAAGAAACTACAGAAGGAGTTCCACATATTGATGAAAATATCTTTTCAATATCTCAAATGATTATTTCACGAAATCTCATTTTTCTTCCTGGTTTGAGAGATATCATCGATTGGATCTCAACATGTATTTGAGCCAAGGAGGTTGCGTGTACCACCATATTCAACGAGATTTTTTCTCCCTGCTCAGGAAACTAGAGAAGGATTTCCGCATATGGTTGGAAACATATCTTCAATATCTCAAATGTTTATTTCATAGAATCTCATTTGGCTTCCTAGTTTGAGATATAACATTGATTTAATCTTAGCATGTATTTGACCCAAGGAGGCGCGTACCACCATCTTCGAAGGTTTTTTTCTCCCTGCTCACAAAACTACAAAATAATTTCCACACATGACTGGAAATATCTCTTCAATATATCAAATGGGTCTTCGACGTAATTGGATTTCATCACCTATAGAAGAAGTTATGAATATATTTGCAGAAGGATGCTTACAACCCCTAAAGTCATGATTTTCCCATATTATTTTTTAAAATTTTGTGATTTTATTAAAATTTCTTTATTTTTCTACCCATGTACAATGTCATTGTCAACTAGGTTATGATTCAACCACACAAAACCCTTCTCTTTATTGAGTATTTTCACATTTTAATCATAATTGTACGATAATGGGTTTTCTCTTTTTAGCATGGGTGAAATGATGGGGACTGTCATTTTCTAAGGGGGAGGAATGATTTGAATTTTAAGGGGGTATATGGTCTAAATTCAGATGCAAAAGTTATAAAGTCATAAAGCTAATACTTTTCCCATGTGGATCAAGGAGATGCCCACCTCCTCACTAATTAATTGGGCTAATAGGTTGCGTTAGCTAGGTAGTTAGATCTATTATTATAATAATAGAGACTCATTTAATGAGCTCTTTGCATTGTTGTATTGGGTTTTATTTTCCACTACTTAGTTAGCTGGGTAGTTAGATTTATTATACTAATAATAGAGACTCATTTAATGGATCTTTTTGTTTTGTCCAATGGACCATTTTATAATGCTATATAAAGGCCTAACAAGCCTTCTCATAATATTAAGTTACTCATTTTAGTTTATCTCATATTTTCTATTGTTCATTGGGAGATTAATTAGCTCTGAGTGATTTACTAGTAATTAGTTTTAGAAGTGAGGCTCCTCTTTGAGCCTCACCTCTCGAGTACTCCATTTACATGTTTTTTCCCATGCTTATTTTCATACAATATTGGCACGTCTAAGCTCCTCCTCTCTCGGGATTCAAGCCATCCAGATATCATCCCTCAAGATCCAGGTCCTCTCCATTATTGTATTGGGTTTTATTTCCCACTAATTAGTTAGTTGGTTAGTTATATATATTATTATTATAATAATAATCATTTAATGAGCTCTTTCCATTATTGTATCGGGTTTTATTTTCCACTACTTAGTTAGCTTGGTAGTTAGATCTATTATACTAATAATAGAGACTCATTTAATGAGATCTTTTTTACTTTGTTTAATGGACCATTTTTTAATGCTATATAAAGGCCTAGCAAGCCTTCTCATAATACCAAGTTACTCATTTTAGTTTCTCTCATATTTTCTATTGTTCATTGTGAGATTAATTAGCTCTGAGTGAGTTACTAGTAATTAGTTTTAGAGGTGAGACTTCTCTTTGAGCCTCACCTCTCAAGTACTTTATTTACATGTTTTTTTCCATTCTTATTTTCATGCAAGATTGACATGTCTAAGCTCCTCCTCTCTCAGTATTCAAGCCATCCAGATCTCATCCCCCGAGATCCAAATCCTCTCCATTATTGTATTTGGTTTTATTTCCCACTAATTAGTTAGTTGGGTAGTTAGATATATTATTTTAATAATAGAGACTCGTTTAATAAGATATTTCCATTATTGTATCAAGATTTATTTTCCACTACTTAGTTAGTTGGGTAGTTAGATCTATTATACTAATAATAGAGACTCATTTAATGATATATTTTTGAATTTGTCCAATGGGCCATTTTGTAATGCTATATAAAGGCTTAGCAAGCCTTCTCATAATATCAAGTTACTCATTTTAGTTTCTCTCATATTTTCTATTGTTCATTGTGAGATTAATTAGCTCTGAGTGATTTACTAGTAATTAGTTTTAGAGGTGAGGCTCCTATTTGAGTCTCACCTCTCGAGTACTTCATTTACATGTTTTTGTCCATTCTTCTTTTCATGCGATATTGGCACATCTAAGTTCCTCCTCTCTCGGCATTCAAACCATCCATATCTCATCCCCCGATATCTGGATCATATAGACACGTCCTTTTCCAAAATCACTTTGTTCTATTGATGAAATCCTTGATAGAATTTGGTACTTACCATTTGAAATATTTGTACTTCTCCTTACATGACATGATGAATAAATTCTACAAGTATTTTGAGATTGTCCCTATCTTGGTTTCTGAGTTTCTCCTGCAACCAATTTTTTTATAATTTATTGCCCTGTCTAAACAACTTACCATTATTTTGGTATATCTTCTGAGCCCAAGCACACAACTTACTATGTTTTATAACCAACTTTTCCTTCTTTTTCCTGACCTTTTTACTCTTCCTTTTCAACATAACATTCTCATGTCTGAGGTGATTGATCGATATCTTAAATTTCTTCTACTTTTTTCTGAAGCTTCTCTGTCTTCTTATCCCCTTTGTTGCTTGGATATGTTGTTGTGATTGGTTCATGTACTAGTCCCTCCTTTTTATGTTCATTCTTTTCTGGCTCAGAGTCTTCGCTATCTGAATATGGTAAGTTTAAGACATTTTTACCCTAACTTGGTTGAGATGAAACCACATGTACTCATGTAGTTGTTGCAGTTACATCATGCACATTTTATTCAATTGACACGAGACTTTAAAGTTCCACATATCCTAGCTCCAAGGATTGACTGATTTCTTCAGGTTGATGAGTGATCTGCTCTGTACTCTTTGCTCCCTTATTCTTCTTCTTCTTCAGTTTGTCTGGAACATGTTTAGGAAGCTTTGTCTCTCTTTTTATGTCTTCATTCTCTAGCAATGATCCCTCTGAATCATTTTCTCTTGTGAGGATTGTGTTCTTTAAAGAGGGGTCTGTAATTGCTTTTGCATTTAGCCCTAGTTTATTGGTCAAATGAGTGTGTGGTCCTCTGGTGCTTTCTGTTTAACTTTATGAGAATATTTCCTAGATCAATTTTTAACTGTTGTGCTACTGGAAAGTTTCTCAATGAATGGATTTGTAGTTATTGAATCAAGAGTAACTGATTTTCTCTTTTTCCTGTTACAAACCCTTTTAACCTCAGGAGATGAACTTCTCTACTCTAGAATAGATTATGCTGCATCTTTTGATGTGTTCTTTTCTTCAAAAACAATTTTTCTTGCAACACTCCTAGTCATCCTTGTAAATGCTTTTATTTCTTGTTCTGTAGAGGAATACCCAATAGTCATACCTATAGGGTTTTTGAGAGTTTTAATCCTTTCAATGGGGGTATGTGCTTCTATTTCTCGAGGCTCATCAATTTCTTCTTTAAAAATAACCAGTAAATGTTGCCAAGTTTTTTTGTTTTGTTCAACTCCTCCACGATTAATAATTTGATTAAAACCGGGTGGAAAACACTATGTTTGGTGTTTTCACGATGAGCTTGAACTCCAACTGAAATTTTGTTAAGCTCTTTAACAAGAAAAATGGAAGACTCATTCTCCTTTCTCCTTTGAAATGCAATAAAAACCTCATGTGATACATCAAGGTAATGGTATATCTACCTTCACAGGTGATGTACCTATAAACCATCTTCAACAATTCGCCCCATTCATCCTTGAGCTAGCTCCTTGGGATACCTTTTCTTTAGTCAGGATTTTGATGCTCTGGCTTTAAGAACTGACTGATTTCTTTATTTGTAATGGTTTGGTTCTTAAACCATTTTTCCCCATTTGTGGGTAGCTTAGCAACAACTTCAATGGATGCTTTTGAAACTTGCAGTGTCAAATATCCAAATTCGATCTTGTTTCCATCAAATCTTTCTGCAAATGCTTTGGAAACCTCTGGATTGGATCCTCAAACATTCTCACATAGAGATAACCAACCAACATGTTTGAATTGGTTAGAGAACTCATAATAGGCTTCTGACAGCTCGATAACTTCTAGTTCCATGCGTAAAACATTTCCTCCTTTACCCATTTCCTAAAAGTTGAGAATTTTGTCGTGCTATGTCGACAATTAGAATGAATAGGGTTAGAATTCAAGTGGGGAAAAACATGAAGGATTAATTATTTAAAATAACACAATCAATGTGTATTAAGGTCACATTGGGAATGCACAATAATTTTGGTGATTTGGCGGTGGGCTAATGAACTTAGGAAATGACATGAAAAACAATTGATTATGATTTGATAGGGCTCATAACAATCGGATTTGGGATGTATAAATATATGATAACCCTTTAAACAGATCAATGAATATGGTTTTCTTGACTTATTTGACATTTATATAGGAAAATAAATATAACCTTTAATTACCCTTTAAACCCTAATACAGAACTTTTGGTAGCGACAATTGGCTACAGAATGTTCAAAACTTCAACAAAGGTAATGATACTTGAACCTACAACTCTATTGTCGGGGAGCCAAGATTTTCATAGAACAAACTGACTTTTTGACTCGACTGTGACTCATGGAAGACAATTTTTAAGACTTATTATATACTTTTATACTATTGACAACAAACTAGACTAGACCAAAAAACAAACTGAATCAAACAAACCATATTGAGCCAATAAACATTGGAGAAGGTAATAAAATTTTATCACTGTAAATTAGGTGGTAACAGGCGGTATTGCCTTTTTGTTTTATTTCTTTTACTCTTTTTAGTATATAATTGTTCTATGTGTTTCCATAACCCTTGTATGTGGACACAAGGATTAGCCCCTATATACATATCATGCCACACACACACACATTAAAATTTATGGGTGACTTTCCAGATAAGGGTTGTATGCATATATGTATATATAAAATGCATATGACATTTTTTTGTAAACAAATATGCTTATAAGGAAATGGAAATAATATCATCCATCACATTCCTAAATTCAAATAAATGTATGCATCATTGAATTAACCTAGATTTTCATTGTGGTAACAAGGGAATTCAATTTGCCATGTAAATTAATGATAATTCTTTTGATTGAGAAAACATTCCTTGCATAAGGGAAATTTTAATTTGTTGATGTTTCTTTGAAATTTTGAATTTCATTTCATTATGGAAATTGTATCTAGCCAATGTCATTTTTTATTATTGTTATAGAGTTTGATTATCATCATAGAAATTTCAATTAGTCTAATTGTCGAACTCAATTATTTATTGATGTAGAATATAAATATAAATTTATTATTGATACAATTTCCATTAAAGTTGAATGCCATTTTAAAAAAATTATTTTATCTTGAAATTATTATATGATTTTAATTTAATAGTCACAATAGATAATATAGAATTAACAAGATTTTAGAATTTTCCTTTTATTTCTAGATCATCTACATAGCATACTTGGAATATCCATGTCAAGGAACACAACATTCTCAAGGATATCCTTTCATATCATTTTGAGTTCAAGGTTCATGCACCCCATATGTCGTCCCATGGAATAGATGTATTTAAGGATTGGATAATGGATAAGTGATAAGGAGACCACACCTTGTGGATAAGTTAGTTTGGAGGTATAAGCTTCTAAGTGAAGTTTTCCAATATTAAAAACCTCTATTTTTTGGCCATAATCTTATGAGTCGCTGAAGGAGACAAGGTTTATCCCATTTTTCTATGGATGCAATAAAAGTGAGCCAGTACAGAGATTGAATCAAAACATTGGAAAGTAAAAAAACCCTAGGTGGAGTGCATTTAGATGTGGTAGATATATAATGTATTTACACTTGCACCCAAAGAACATATCCCTTTTTGATGACTTTTGAACCTCCCTATATTACAAGTAGAATTGGGTATGGACACTTCTAGTTCACAAACTTGGAGCATGAGTAGGGGGGCTAGTTAAGGTCATGTTCTGCTTAGTGACTACTAGATCCATGAGGATTTGGACTATGAAGTGCATAATATAAAAATCCAAATTAATGAGAAGTCATCCTACCTCCAAGAAATAAAGGGTATGCTAGAGTCTTTGGGATGCAAGATAAATAATCAGGCTAGGAGAGTTTTAGAGGAAGAAGAACCTACTCAAAAGGAGTCTCTTAAGTGTCCCAATTTGGGTTATGATCTAAGGAAGTAGAAGACTCCCACTTTCGATGGGATCATCGAAATATGAAATGAGATTGAATCATGGTTAGTGAACATTGAAAGGTGAATTATTTTGTATGATTTCAAGCCTTTGGAAAAGACCATTTTTCTAGCTACTAGTTGACTCGTGATGAAAACTTATGGTGGGATCATCTCAAGCAAAAGGAAAAATTGGATGAAGGGAACTTAAGTTGGGATCAATTCAAGACACACTTCAAGGAGAATAACCTTGGTGATATTTACTATTGAATAAAATAATATGAGTATTACTCACTCAAGCAAGGTAGTATGATAGAGGAAGAGTATGAATGCATATTTGTAGAACTAGAAAAATATGCCCTTGGACTTAGTGAAGAGTCCCAATTTGGGAGCTTTATTTGAGGACTCAAGGACTATGTCAAAGATAAATTTAGAACATTCATACCAAATACCTTGTCAGAAGTAATGTGGAGGACTAACCTATGAGGATTCGAGGCTAAAAAAAATAAGGAGTTGAGTGGAAAATTGAATTAGAGGATCAATAACTAGAATACATGGAGGAGAAAAGACTCTTATAGTAGTCAAAAAAATCTCAACCATGAAGGATAATCATAGCCTATGAAAGGGATGTAAAGGATACCTCATTCATGTCACTAAATCCATAGAAGAATAAATCATAGAGGAGAGACAAATTCCCATAATCGGATAATCTTTGGATGTATTCATAGAAGAGTTACCATGGTTTGCTTTGGTCGGAGAGGTGAACTATAAGATATATTTAATTCTTGGAGCCAATTGTGGATTATTGAGAGGGGGGGGGGGTGAATCAGTAATAACATAATTATAATCATTTTTCTTCAAATAATCCAAGTGTTATATTAATGTAGAATTATTATCCAGTAATGAGTAATAAGAAATGAACAATCACACACATACACAATACACTAGTGTTTTACGTGGAAACCCAAATCGGGAGAAAACCACAGAATGCTTTTTCTTATATGTCTTGAAGAATTACATTCATTGGAAGAACCAACTTTCTTTGTTTTCTAGCTGCAATTGGAAGGAGGCTCCAACCTCCTAGTTTCTTAGGCTACAACTTGAGGTAACCTCCAACTCCTCAATTCTCTGGATACAACAAGAAGGAGGCTACAACCCCCTATGTTCTCCGAATACAACCGGAAGGTGGCTACAACCACCTGTTCTTGCCCCGTCCAACCACCTTGAAGTATAAGTAAAATGATGGAACCACTGTCAACCTATCACTGTGAGATATATTGTTGTACAACTATAACAACCTGTACCACTGACCTGTATCCAGTCTGTACAACTGCCCTATAATCAATCTATACCTAAACTAAACATGTATCTACTAAAATACAACAAATACGTGACCTGTAGTGCTGCAGCCCGCGTATGTACGTGCTGTATTTGTTATGCAGCCCGTGTATGTACGTGCCCTATCTGTTATGCAACTCGTGTATGACTTCTAGAACTAGGATTTTATTTCACTTGAAAACTTCTGACCCTCTGTAACTTCTTTCACATATATCTGTAACTTGTCACTATATATAGACTGTAACTGTACCTTGTGCATGAATTCTCATTCACTCAAGACAAGTATGTCTCTCTCTAGTCATGTGCCATATAGGTGTATGAAAACATGAACAAGTATACTTTCCCTCACATGATCTTAGTCATCAAACCCTTTATGATATTCAGCCTCTCAATACATCAACAAATACAAGATCTCAACCATGTACCATAAAAACCCTTAGCCGTATGCCAAGAAATACAAAATGTGCCTCAACAAAAAGTATCAATGATGAATGTACCAACACTGTATTTCAGTAGATTTGACTTATGTAGAAGATCCCATGTAGCTACTAGTATCTCTAGGGATAATCCTCAAATCTCCATTGCCATTGCTCATGCACACATCAAAATCCAATTATTCATAGAAATAATACATACCTTTTGAAACAATGGATGTATCTGATGTATCTGAGCACTTTAGACCTTCCTGGGAGCTTGATCTCATAATATAGAACCTCTGCATCTTCATCTTCTCAAGTTTCATGGATTTACCAACATGTACGCACCCTGTACACAGAACCCGCGTACGTATGCACCCTATGTACAGATAACCCACGTATAACTCAACATGTACACACCCTATACACAGAAAACATGTGTACACCTAAAAAAATAGGGTTTTTTCTGTAATTCCAAGAATTTCATCATCAACCCTTCGTGCTATCTCAGATGTTCGCCACTTCAGATGTATCCACAAGTATTTACAATAATCTTTACACAAGAAAATAGATATACAATATGTACAAGTGTGTTCATAATGAGTGAGATTTGCCTCTTATTTATATCTTCATGTAGCATTACACTTTCCTTATTTTAGGGCTTCTTCATTTTAAATAAATTCTTTTGCAAAGCACTTTGACCCTTGGGGACTTCTATAAGACTCATGAGGGGTTCTCCAACTTCATATGGTCATAACTCTCTAACCATGAGGAGTTATGTGACGTTCCACATACCACCGGAAACATCATGACAAGCACTATCCATCTAGGATAGTTTCCCTGACAAATTCACTGTCCTTCATCTCATTATTCCACATTTAAGCATGGGTTATCTATCCATACTTCTAGGATAACTCAATCCGCAAAGCGTCTTCCCGTGAGGGATTTCACCATAAGGGGACGACTTTGGAGTTCATTTATATTTACTTCTTATCAACCATGACAAGAAAATAATGAGTCATCTTTACATCAAACAATCTTGGGTCCATTACCCAAACCTTTGTGCTACGGGGCATTCTTCAAGGGTTGACATCAATGACAACCAACCCTATATCAAAGGAACCTTAACAATTGAGAACTAATGAGTTGGGTGATCCTAAGTTAGGAATGGACTTTAGCAACTGCCTTGTGGTCAACTATCATTGACCAGGCATTATCTTGTCGGTTTTGTTGCATTAATTGTTCCATTTTGATGCATTTTGTAGTGTCTTTGCAAACTATTTCATAAAAATTATCTTTGTTTTTTGTTTTTTTTATAATATTTATAATATTTTATAAATATTAAAAACTAAATTTGTTATTGGTAGGATGTGATTGATGCGACTGAATAAACCTTGGTGGTAGGTTATTTTTTCACTACAATTGTTATATTTTTAAATTAATTTAAAAAGAAAAAAACACAAAATTATTCCCATGTGCCACACCTCTCAAGAATTGCAGTCAATGCTTGAAGGAGAAATGCCACATATCTCTGCAGGGTTCTTGGGAACGACTATCCACTCGGTAGTTTCATGGATCCACCGTTCAATTCTTCACCACCCAGAGAAAATGATATACACACTCAGGTAAGGAGGTGTTGGATCATGTTGTCATTGATGCCAATGGTTTGATTGATTGATGTCAAGTGATTGATTGATGCTAAAGGATTGATTGATTGATGATTGATGTAATGTAATATGTATTGTCCCTTATGAGAATGCATAGATGAATATGGATCAATGATTTGTCATTGATACATGATGAAGATGGATCGATGTGGTGTCATTGGTATATGATGCATTGTTGGAAAAATGTATAGATGACTCATTATTGTCTTATCATAAATGATAAGGTGCACAAATAGATGAACTGCAAAGTGGTTCCCTTATGGTGAAATCCCTCACGGGAAGACGCTTTGCGGATTGAGTTATCCTAGAAGAATGGTTAAAGGACCCATTCTTGTATGTGGAATAATGAGATGAATATAAATGAAGTTGTTGGTGAAACTATCCTAGACGAATAATGCTTGTCATGCCATTTCTGGTGGTATGTGGAATGTCACATAACTCCTCACGGTTTGAGAGTTATGGCCCTACGAAGTTGAAGGACCCCCATATGAAGGCTTGAAGCCCCCAAAGGTCAAATAAGTC
>ML781449.1:7749-17962 GCA_009831015.1 Picea engelmannii
CTACAAAAGAAGCTCTGAAGACCTGATTGAGAATTTGTTTGGTACTGAGTTGGTCAAGCTCTACATCTCTCAAGACCTAATAATTTGCAATGGAGTAATGAAGTGGCCAAACTCCAACCATATGACTTGTATTCATGGGCTAGGTAGTAGTGTCGTAGATGATGTGATATCCGATATCCTTGTTTCCAACCAAATAGAAATTTTTGACCTTTTAAATGACTATGAACCCGACTCCGATCATAAACCTTTAACCCTAACTCTAAACTTTTCCATGCACAAGAGCACCATTGAAGAGAATTCTGATAATCAAAGGAAATTTCGTTTTGAAAAAAGTAAAGTTGACCTTTTCTTAAAGGATTTAAATAGTAAATTAAATTTCCTAACTTATGAGGACAACATTGAAGAACTCTATCATAATTTTACAACTACCCTTTCCACTTCTATTAACAAGTTCTCTTTCGAGATATCCTGTAACAAGAATAATAGAATGACCAACCCTTGGTATGATAAAGAATGTAAAATTGCTACGAAAGCCATTAAGGATGCTTCTAATGAGTCCTTAAAACTCAATAAGATCAATACATAAAAATCCCTAATTAAAAAGAAAAAAAAGGTACTATATCAATAAAAGGCAAGAACAACTTTCACAACTATCTAAGTTGGATCCTAAGAAGTCCTGCAGCCAAATTATAAACCACAATACTAAAGAAAATAATATGATTCCCTTAAGGGAATGGAATTCCTACTTTAAAATTCTTTACGAGTTCCCTAATGCCATGGAAACCATTCCTATTGTCCCTGCAGAGGATGGAGTTTTTTCTTTAGATGACATAGAATTTGGGGTTAAGCGGCTTGCAAATGGGAAAGCTAAGGACATTGAAGGATACCAAGCTGAAATTTTTAAAATCGAAGGGCCTATCCTTATCACTCACATACACAAGCTCTTCAATTTAGCAGTCAAGCAGGGCTACCCTAAACTCTGGATGCAAAGCCTCATTGTTCCTATTTTTAAAAATAGGGATAGAAAAATTCCTTCTAATTTTAATACCATTATGATTAGCCCGATTTTAGCCAAGCTTTATGGAATTATTTTGGAAAAGAAGATTAGCCTTTGGCTAGAAAGTCACGGTAAAATAGCTAAAGGCTAGGCCGGGTTTAGGAGATATCATTCAGCTGTGGACCATCTTGTTACCTTTAGGATCATTGTAGAGGAGTTCCACAATACTAAAACCAATTTTTGTTGTTGTTTTGTTGACTTTAGAAAAGCTTTTGACATGGTTCTTAGGAAAACCTTTGGAATAGGTTGGAAGAGATAAAAGTGCCTCTCGAGTTGAGGGATGTTGCAATAAGGATGTATGAGAATATTATTTCTAAGTTTAAAAACATCGAGGGCTGGTCAAAAGAGATTACTGCAATATTGGAGCCAAAGAAGGTTGTCCCTTGTCCTCTACCCTTTTTGGCATATACATTGACAAGTTAGAAGATTGCTTGGAAAAAACAGGTTGTGTCGACCCTACTCTAACTGGTATAGTCATCAATATTATTCTTTATGCCGATGATATTGTTCTTATGGAAAGAAATCCCCATGATCTTGAAAACCAACTAAGAATCCTCAAGGAGTTTTGCTCCAATATGGGCATGACTATTAATACTGATAAGACTAAGGTCATGATTATTAAATCCAATAAGATCACTTATGATACCTTCGTATATGACAACAACAACTTGGAAGAAGTGACTTCATACAAATATCTTGGAATCAATATTCACCACAAGCTCAACTGGAATTATAGCATTGAGAAAAGGATTATTGGGGGATGGAAAGCTTTTTATGGGCTTGAAAAAAATTGTAAATCAATTGATCTTTGGAGTTGGGATAAGAAGAAACTCTTATTTGAGACTCTTGTTACACCTATTATTCTTTATGGATGTGAAGTCTGGGGTTGTAGTATCTCTTGTAAATCCTAGAGATAGATAGAGTAAATACAAAAGAATTTTATAACCTATAATCTCAAAATTAAAGGAAATACACCCTATCCCATCCTCCTCTTAGAAACAAACCTATCCCCCATTGAGAGAATGACTATGACTAGATACCTAATGTATAAGAACAAGTTAAACACAATGGAAGATAAGAGGATTCCTAAAATTGCTTCAAAATTGAGTCATAACCACCATCGACTCAAGCGAGGATGGCATAAAGATGCTCAATCTTGGATAAACTATTGGGGAATCATGGAAGACACCATTTTGCAGAATACAGATATTATTAAAAATATCATCAAATCAAAATTTAAGGAGAAAATTGTTGAAATATTGTAACTTCGAAGTATATTCTACTTATTATTGAGTTATTATTAAATAGATCAATCCCCTTTTGTGGAATGGTCAAACCCTAATTAAATGACGTTAATTGAGAAGTCGGATCCTGGGGCTAATTAAAGTGGTTTTAGCCACTAATTGAAGAAGTCGGCCCTGCTTGGTGAAGAGACACAACCCTAGCACCTAGAATATAGTATAAATAAGAGAGGATGATACTCATCTAGTGCGCAAGTTTGAAGGAAGCTGCAGTTGCCGGAAGAAGAAGAAGAGAGAGAGGCTCATTGCTCAGTGTTGGATATTCTCTAGTGTTTGGTTTATTATATTGGCATTGTATTGGAAATCTATATTAAGGAAGTTTTTGCTAGGTTTTCTCCACCATGAGGGTTTCCCATGATAAATGCTATGTACCTTGTGATTGTGTATCTTTCAGTGATCCTGCTTATGTTATTATTGTCTAGTAAACTGAAAAGAACTTAATAGCAACTCTAAATTTAACATGGTATCAAAGCTTGACTGAATAGAGAACCTTTCATTGGGTAACCAAAAACGTCACTATTGTCGTATAAGAAAATTAGGGATTTTTATCGGAAGAAAATTTCATCCTAAGGAAGTGTGCCCTAGACTAGCAAACTCATTGGCACCTTGAACGCACCTTTTCAGTGGCTAGAGCCTTCAGAAAGTGAAACCCTAGTTTTGGCTGGTACCAAAAAACCAGGAAACCAAAACCAGTACCAGAAGTTCCAGTCCAGAATGGCGCAGGTCAAGTTTTAAGGGGTAAAACTTGAAAGTTTTGAAATCAGACTGCTTCAGCCTACTCGCCTCAACCCAACACATCTAGTCCTTGGAACAGAATTCCAAAATTTGAAAGTTGAAAAATTATGGTTTCCTTATAAAACCCTAAGTTGATGTTGCATTTGTAGTACTAGTTGCAGTTATATTTGCAGTTTCAATATCAATTATAGTTGTAGTGCTAGTTCCTTCATGTCAGTGGCAACACCAATTGTAGTGCCAACACTAACCGCAATACAAGTTGCAGTGAAATGTTTTGTGAAGTGTTGGGACTGTTGTGTTATTGTCCTAGTGCACCTTACCATAGTAAGATATTGTCAAAGGTATGTACTTACATGTGTTTAAAATGAATTATTCTAAAGGGTACTTGCAGGAGAAGGGATCTTTTGTCATAGATCTAGAAGGATCTCGGATCCAACACATTCAGAGGAATAATGCACCTCAGGTTTGATCATTTTATATGCATCTATTCGTTATGACATTATCTTGACATCTAGGTTGTATGTTGAAGTTATGGACATCATACTAACCATTGGTCAAATTAAAGACAAGGTATTAGATTGAGATTAGAGTTTATTCTCTAACTTAGATTTCTGTCAAGATAACATATTGTCTTAGTACAGAGGACGGGTTGAAGAAAGCACTTGTCATCTTGAGTGAAGGAGAATTGAAAGAAAAACAACACACTCCTTCTTGATGATCCAGATTTATGCAGGAACACAATGAAATACATAAATACACATAAACGCAGAGATGCAACGGAAGTAAAACTTCATTTCATTAACAACAAATGACTGAAATATGTTTACAGACAGAATGTAAATAAAAAAGCTTGGGCACTGGTATCTTATCTCTGAGAAGAGATGTGGCGGATACTAGCCTTTGAAATCTGGGTTACAATGAGGCTCGAAGGCTTATATATTATTGAGAAACAATGGAAAACCCTAAACATCCAAAAACCTAACCCTAGGATATGAAACGACAGAATATGGGCCCCGTTGGGGTAAATTGGTACATCAATTTCCCGGGGTCGTAACTTTGGCATACTATCTCTGTTTGACACACATGATAAATTGTTAGAAATATCTACCTGAGAACTACACTGCTAGCAATGAATATCGAGTCCGTTTCAAACTCAGATTCATTGCAACATTCATGCCCAAAAAAACGTCATTTAGGGCCTCAAAACGGCTCCGGAAGTTCAGGACCCGAAAAACTGTTAAAAATAGTAAATTGTGCTACAATTAAGGAAACTGAAAAATTGAAAGAAACAATGGTGTGGATCCAAGTGGAATAGGTGGGTTGCCACCAATATCCACCTGGATCATTCCTCCCCCCTTAGGAAGTAATGGCCCCCATTGCGTTGAGTTCCTCCATAAGATGAGGAAACTTTTGTTGAAATTGGTCCCTGGTGAAGAAGTTGGCCTGCTTTGACAACTTGATATAGTTGGATCCTCCGCCGGTAGGTGTTCTTGATATGTGTGTCCATAATCCAATCAGTTGTGGCTTGTTCCATGCAATCTGGGTTTAACTTTGTTGGTGTGAGTTGTTCTGCCAGGTCAGATGTGTCTAGTAGAGGTGGAAAGTAGGGCCAAAGGCGGTCCACATTGAACACTGGGTGTAGACCAAGGAATGGTGGAATGATGAGCTCAAAGGGATTGTCTGCTACAACCTTGGTGATGGTGTATGACCCATATCGGAGTGGGTGAATCTCGTGGTAGGGTCCAACGAGGCGCTCCTTTTGCAAATGTATCCACAATTTGTCGCCCACCTGGAAGTTGTGTGGCACCCGATGTTGATCATGTCGCTGCTTGTACTTAACATTGGCTCTATCCAAGATCTCATGAACCTGTTGGTGAGTGTGCTGAATGCGCTCAATGAATTTGCTTGCCTTGTCAGCCTCAGACTGGACATGGGATGAATCTGCCTGAGTAACCGCAAATGGCATGGCTACATCAATGGGACATAGTGGCTGGAATCCCAAGCCCACATGAAAGGGGCTATGGCTGGTTGAGCTATGGAGAGCCTGGTTATCGCTGTGTTGTACATATGGGAGACTCTCATCCCATGTGTGTGGATGCTTTGAGTTGTACATGCGCATAATGTGTACAATGATCCGGTTGACGACCTCTGTCTGGCCATCAGTTTGCAGATGGAAAGTTGTGGACTTGGTGAGCTTGGTGTCCGACATTGACTAGAGGCTGGACCAAAATGTACTAAGGAACCTACTGTCCTGATCTGAGATGATAGACTATGGGATCCCAAAGTGTACCCACACTCGTTCAAAGAAGAGTTTAGCAGTGGATTCTGCTGTGACATTCTTCTTGCAGGCCATCATAATGGACATCTTCGAGAATCTTTCGATGACCACAAAAACATAGTCATTGCCATGCTTGGTAGAAGGAAGGCCTGACATGTAATCCATGGATATGGATTCCCAAGGTTGACTAGGGGTAGGAAACAAAGTATAGAGGCCTTGCTTCTTGATGGTTGGTTTGGCAATGGTGCAAGGAATGCATGACTTGATGTACTTCCCGACATCCTGTCGAAGGTTCGACCAATAGAAATAATTTTGCAGTACTACGAAATTTTTCTCGACCCTGAAATGCCCAGTGACCTGATTGTAGTGCGCCTCCCAAATCATCTTGGCACACTCGCTTGAAGGAACACAAAGATGTCCCAGGTGACATAGCATGGAATCCTGGAGGTGAAAATTAGGAAATTGCTTACCCTCTAAGAGCGTATTGTATGTGTGGCTTAATTCTGGATCACTTTTGTAGAGAAGCAACCAATCGGAAGTCTTGTGCCCACAAGAATTGAGCACTGTGGTTAGCTCCATGATAGGGGGTTGGCTGAGGCAGTCTATAACATTATTAGTGCTTCCTTTATTGTACTTAATGTTTAAATGAAACTATTGCAAGTATGTGGACCACTTCTGATGGCGATCGTTCTGCAACTTCCCTTGTGTCTGTATGAACTGCAAGGGTCAGTGGTCTATGTGGATGACCGTTTCCTTTCCCAAAATGTAATGCTTCCATTGTCAGAAAACCTGCACAATTAAATACATCTCTTTGTCATAATTGGGATACTTTCAGACTGTGTCGGAAAGTATCTCACTATGATATGCCATTGGATGCCCCTATTGAGTAAGGACTGCCCCAATAGCATAGTCGGAGGCATATGTCTCGATCTCAAACAATTATTGCAAGTATGGTAATGTGAGCACTGGTGTAGAGCATAGGCGATGCTTCAAATAGTCCAATGCCTTCTGTTGAGATTCATACCAAAATAATTTTTCTTTCGCTCCTCCCTTGGTGACTTGACATAAGGGCCAAGTGATATGAGAGAATCCCAACACAAACCTGTAGTAGAAATTGGCAAGACCCAAAATGTTGCGGAGCTCTTTTAGGGTGGTTGGGGTTGGCCAATCCCGAATGACTTGGATCTTGGATGGATCCACATGCACCCCCCACTCATCAATAATGTATCCCAGATACTGAACCTGGGTCATTCCAAAAGTGCACTTCTCCAAATTGGCACACAACTTGTGTTGCCGCAGTGTTTGGAGGACTTGTCGGATGTGGTGGAGGTGCTCTTCCTAAGTCTAGCTAAAGATCAGAATGTCATCCAAGTACACCACTACAAATGAGTTGGTGAATGCTCACAAGATGTCATCCATTAGTCTCATGAAGGTTGCACGGGCATTCGTCAACCCGAAAGGCATGACCAACCATTCAAAAAGGCCCTCCTTAGATTTGAAGGAAGTCTTCCACACATCAAGGGTTTGATTGGTACCTGGTGATACCCAGACTTCAAGTTGATCTTGCTGAAATATTTTGCCCCATTGAGTTGGTCCAGAAGGTCATCAAGCCATGGGATCGTGTACCTATTCTGGACATTGATCTTGTTCAGTGCCCGATAGTCAATGCAGAGTCTCCAAGTCCCATCCTTCTTCTGCACCAGCACGATCAAGCTCCCACAAGGCGATGAAATCGGCCGGATGTGACCTTTCTGCAATAGCTCCTGAATCTGTCTCTTGATTTTGTCATTCTCTAGAACAAAGCGATGATAGATTGGTCCATTGGGTAGCGATGCACCTGGGGTGAGATCGATGGGGTGCTTGACCTGACATTGTAGAGGCACCCCTGCAGGGGAGGTGAGGATGTCCTCATACTCCTCCACGACCTTATCCATATGTTGTTTTCATGCAGAGGGGCCTTGTCTAGAGGTTGTGGCCACAATATTCTTCTTTCCTTGAGGGCAGATCATCAAGAAAACAAATTTCCTGGTTTTGGCAATGAGCTTACTGCATTGTTTTGCAGTAACCAAAGAGATGGCTGTAGGCGATGCTGTTTCCGGTATCCTATACAACTATTGCCAAAAGTAATAATATCAACACGAGGCCTGGAATCATACACAACATGTCGCTTCCACAAGTATGGTTGGCCTAATAATACATCAGAAACATTAAGATGATCAATGTCACATAATACCTCATCTATGAAGGGCTTGATGCTGTAGGGAAGGAGACATTGTTGGCTTACATGGAGGTCACGTCCTTGGTGTAGCCACCCAATGGTGTATGGTTGTGGGTGTGTTGTGGTCGAAAATCCTAGCCATTTCATGACCTCTACTGATATGAGGTTCTTCTGGCTCCTGCTATCAACAATGAACTGCAACGGGGAACCCTGTACCCACATCTAGGAATGGAAGAGGCACTCTGCCTCCTCTGGATCTTCTGGTTCCTTCTTCTGGATCTTCGTGGTGGCAACAATGGTGTTGGGCTCCGCATCGATAATTGGCTTCCCCCTGTCATTCCCCTTGTCAGGTTCTGACTCAGAGTCAGAGCCTGCATCCAATTTAGAAGCCTTCAACTTGACTACCAGTGACTGCTTGGCCCGACACTCACTTATGTTGTGAGTGGAGCTCTTATGGAACTCACACCACTTCCCCATGTCCTTTTTTGGCTTCATGATGTTGTTCTTTGCTTGCGGCTTTGGCGGGTTGTCCTAAGCCACCCCGCCTTGGCTTGGTCCTTTGTTCGACGGTTTGGGGGTACCTTTCCCTTTATTCTGATTCACAGATCCAAAGTCTCGCTTCTTCTGTTTGAACTTCTGCTCAATCTTGGTAGCATATCGGTATGCCACACCAAGCGAGGAGACGTCGAGGAACTCCATTTCCTCCTGAATGTATCTATGAAGATAATTGTGATACTTTAACACCAAATGTTTCTCTGAATCTTTGATACCCAACTTTGTGTGTAGGGTATGGAACAGATTCGTCAGCTCATGCATATCTTGGTCCCTTTGCTGCTGCATCGTAGTCCATTGTATGTATTTGTCTTCATAGCTCCCCACGGGATAATATTGTTCCTTGATGGCATCTCAGAAATAATTCCAAGTGGGTGCGACTGAGAACAGAGAGGGTCCCCCCTCGCTCTGTTGCTCCTAATAGGTTTCCCACCAGTCCTTGACATGGGGGGCGACTTTAAGGAGTGCAAAAATAATCCTTTCTTGGTCGAAAAAGTCATGAACCGAGAAATATCCTTCCAACATATTCAACCATCTATCAACGACATCTGCATCTATTTGGCCCTCAAATATGGGAATGCCAAAGTTTACTTGTACCTTAAAAGGAGTGGCGCCTTCAGAGTGGCTGTTGGATGTAGATGCGCTGCCAGTGGGCAGTCGTTGAAGGATCTGGGCAAAGTTGTCCATCATCGCGTTCCTTTGTTTCTCGAGGGCCTCCTCAAGCAATAATTTGATAGGATCTCCTACTCCCTCATATTTATTTTCTTCCCCCATGGGCGACCATCAGGGTTTGCGAGGCTGATCTTGCAACAGTTCAACCGGATTGAGCCCTAACTCCTTATACCCCGACCTTGTTGGGGACATGCAAAGAAGGATTGAGAAAGAGCATACTGCTCCGATACCACTGATCTAGATTTATGTAGGAACACAATGAAATATAGAAATACACATAAACTCATAGATGCAACGAAAGTAAAAATTCATTTCATTAACAACAAATGACTGAAATATGGTTACAGACAGAATGGAAATAAAATAGCTCGGGCGCTGGTAGCTTATCTCTGAGAAGAGATGTGGCGGCTACTGGCCTCTGAAATTTGTGTTACAATGAGGCTCAAAGGCCTATATATTATTGAGAAACAATAGAAAACCCTAAACATCCAAAAACCTAACCCTAGGAGATGAAACGCCAGAATATGGGCCCTGTTGGGGTAAATTGGTACATCAATTTCCCGGGGTCGTAACTTTGGCATACTATCTCCGTTTGACGCACATGATACATCGTTAGAAATATATATTCGAGGACTACACTGCTGACAATGAATATTGAGTTCATTCCAAACTCATATTCACCGCAACATTCATGCCCAAAAAACGTCGTTTAGGGCCTCAAAACGGCTCCGGAAGTTCAGGACCTGAAAAACTGCTAAAAATAGTAAATTGTGCTACAATTAAGGAAACTGAAAAACTGAATGAAACAATGGTGTGGATTCAAGTGGAATAGGCAGGTTGCCACCAATATCCACCTGGATCACTTGAGGACAAGAATCCAAGTTCAAGGTTTGATTGATTAAGTTGATAAGATTCAAAGTTGCACATGACAAGTTGATAACTACCTCATTACAAGTAAACACCATAGTTGGGGTAGCAATATTTGAAAAGTATTATACTTGGTAGCATGTGAGAACATTGAGATAAATGATTATTGTAATCATTTACCAGATACAACTAACATCTCCTCCAAGAGAAACCTCTTGTGTTGGTTCCAGGTTACCATGGAGGAACGTTTGATCACAACACTAGAAGAGTGTTGATCTCATCTCGCATTATATTTCTTACTTTTGATCTTTTTTTTAGGAAGGTCACAAGTAATAACTCTAAAGGAGCTACTGTCATGATTTTTCCCTTATTATCATAAAGAGTATTATTCTTGTTTGTTGTTGATCTTGTTCCGGGCAGGTCATAGGTGATAATCCTGATGAAGCTATAGTGAAGGTTGTAGAAGACAACAAATTAGATGAGACATGAAGCAGATTATGTACATGACCATATACATTCATGTACTAAAGAAG
>ML781449.1:18062-47860 GCA_009831015.1 Picea engelmannii
CTTGTTTGTTGTTGATCTTGTTCCGGGCAGGTCATAGGTGATAATCCTGATGAAGCTATAGTGAAGGTTGTAGAAGACAACAAATTAGATGAGACATGAAGCAGATTATGTACATGACCATATACATTCATGTACTAAAGAAGATGAAGAAGAAGCTATCTTTTGAGATCCAAAGTATCTCATATGGAGATTGATTGTAAGGAGGAGAAGGCTCCAAAGATGACCGAACATTAGAACAAGAACTCACAATAGACTTGTTCAAAGGATAATGAAGCTACCTTGACAGGAAGCTGAACTCGTTTGAAGTCTGTCTCAGCTTTTCATATTAAGACTTGGTATTCAACACCAAGTATATCCTATAAGAGATGATGAAGTCTTTGTACACTCAGAAGAAATCAAGAACATAGTGAGCCTAATATCAGAGAGGATTAGATGGGAAGATTCCCTTGTTTCAGTGATAGGGAAGGAAGCCAGTCAGAAGGATTGGGATATGGATTTTTCCGTGAGACTAGAAGGGAAGTTAGTGTTGACTTCCAAGATTGATCTAACAGATCAAGCATGTTGCAGATGTACAAAAAATGAATTGTGTCCATAAGATCCTCCCAGCAAGAGGGAGAAGACTATGAAGAGACACTTAATCCAGTAATTGAATAATTAGTTCTAGTATTCATGAAGACAACCAGAACAACCATGATTCATATACATTATGAGATGCAGGGGGAGAAATCCCCATATTTAAAATGGAGTGGCAGTTGGTGCAATACATTAGTCAGGACATGGAAACATGAATACAATAGCAGATAGAGTTACCTCCATGAAAGGAGATGATCTATCTTCAGTATCAGTTATTGAGCCACTCCCAGTTTTAGATGAAGTTGTTGATGTGATAGATTAGAGGAGCTACTCACAGAGTTCAATAACTACAATGATTCTCAGCTTCATAGAAACTGTAGGTGCAGAGTCCCAATTCCAGTAGGAACAATTGTAGAAATAGTAGAGGACATACTCTCAGACATTGAGACAGTTAGTGCTTTGCAGAAAGCACATAGAGCTAGCACATGATTGTGCATAATAAGTTGAAGCTGAACAAGTGTACCAGGTTGGTACAATAAGGTGTGAAAATTTGGTTTAAAGTTGAATATAAAAGACTCATGTCTACATATTGAAGAAAAAATTGTACTGATTGAAGCAAGCTTCCAGAGCTTGATATGGAAGAATTGATAGTTTCCTAACGAGCTTGGGCTTTACCAAGAGTAAAGCTAATTCTAACCTTTACTTCAATGTTATGAATGATGAGCTAGTTATATTGTTGTTGTATGTGGATGATGTATTCTTGACAGATGAAGAAAATCTCATCACTGATTGTAAGAAGAAGTTCGCTGCAGAATTTGAGATGAAAGAACTAGGCCTAATGCATTATTTCTTAGGTCTTGAGGTTTGGCATAGCCCAGAGAAGGTCTTACTTAACCAGGGGAAGTATGCAGTTGAAATACTGAAGAGGTTTGATATGTTGGAGTGTAATTCCATGAACAAACCCATGGAAACAAAGTTGAAACTTCTGGTTGATACTACGTCAAGATTGGTTGATGCTACGCTGTACAGACAAATAATTGGATCGTTGATGTATTTGATGAATACCAAGCTAGATGTATGTCTTTTTGTGAACACCTTGAGTCAATATCTAGTAGAGCCCATACATGTTCACCTTGTTGCTGCAAAACCTGTGATGAGATACCTTAAGGGTACGTTAGACTTTGGTCTCAATTATATTGAGATCATGACTTCAGACTGATTGGTTATACAGATTCAGATTAGGTTGGAAGTGTTTTTGATAGAAAGAGCACTTCAAGATTTTGTTTCACTCTGGGGTCAGCCATGACTTTATGGTAGAGTGGGAAGCAATCCAATATTCCTCTCAGCATGATAGAACCGAAATACATTGCAGCATGTCCCGCTAGTTGTGAAGCCATATGGCTTCGAGAGTTGTTGACGGATCTATTTGATCTGGAGATAAAAGAAACCGTGATTCTATGTGATAACTAGAGTTGTATAAAGATGACGGAGAACCCTGTGTTCCATGATAAATCAAAGCACATAGAAATCCGATATCACTACATTCGTGATATGGTGCAGAGGGGAGCTGTAAATATCCAATATGATTGGCACAAATGAGCAGGTTGTAGATGTGTTGACTAAGCCTCTATCTCGTGTAAAGTTTGAATACTTTCCAGACAAGCTTGGTATAGTCCAAAAGGACCTCCCTTGAAAGAGGGAGTGATGTTGATGATACTATGGTATCCTGACCAACAACGGGTAGCTTAGTTAGGATTTTATATCCTAGGGGATTGATCATCCCTGGACAAATCCTTAAGGTCCGGTAAGAATGGTCTGTCAGAGTACCTGTGCATGTATATGCCAGTTGTGGTCAATAGTGGCAGCTCCGTTAGGATTTTTATAATCCTAGGGAAACTTATGATTCCTAGGTAGATCCCGAAGGTCTGGTAAGGACAGTCTGTCAGATTACCACGTGGTAGCTCCATTAGGATTTTATATCGTAGGGAATCTTATGATTCCTGGGCAGATCCCTAGGGACTATCAGAGTACCACAAAATGATGTTGTTACACCTGCCTCATTCTGTTTCCCTATGATGATGATGATGTTGTTGGTCCAACCTCATGATGATGATGTTGTTGTTGCTCCAACCTCGTGCTGTGATGATGTTGTTTCTCCAGCCTCGTGCTGTGATGATGTTTTTATCTCAACCTCGTGTTGATGATGTTGGTATCTCAGCCTCGTGCTGATGATGTTGTTGTCTCAGCCTCATGCTGTTGATGTTGTTGTATCAGCCTCATGTTGTTGATGTTGTAGTACCAACCTTGTGTTGGTGATGTTGTTATTCCAACTTTATGCTGAAGATGATGATGATGATACTACTTCGGCTTCATGCTGAAAATGATGATGATGTTACTTCAACTTCATGCTGAAGAAGATGATGATGATACTACTTCAACATGATGATAGTACTTCAACTTCATGCTGAAGATGATGATGCTACTTCAACTTCATGTTGAAGATGATGGTGATGTTGCTACTTCAACTTCATGCTGAAGATATTGATGATGATGTATCAGTCTTTCACTGATTGACGATACTAATTGATGTTGATGCAGAGAATGATGATGATGTTGATACTCCAGCTCCATGCTGTGAATGATGATGTTATTGATGATGAGAAAAACTTCCGATAATTTATAGATGTGCCATTCAGTGTTCCAGATGCTAATGATGTTGTTTCCCTCTCTCTCTCTCCTGATGATGTTGTATTGTAGAATACCCTTCTTGTTAATGGGAAGTGTTGAAATATTGTAACTGCGAAGTATATTCTACTTATTATTGAGTTATTACTAAATAGATCAATCCCCTTTTGTGGATTGATCATGTCGAGCTTTGTATATGACCAAATCCCCTTCTGTGGATTGGTCAAACCCTAATTAAATGATGCTAATTGAGAAGTCAACCCCTAGGGTTAATTAAAGTGGTTTTAGCCACTAATTGAAGAAGTCGGCCCAGCTCGGTGAAGAGACACAACCCTAGAGCCTAGAAGCTAGTATAAATAAGAGAGGATGATGCCTCATTCTTACACACTCACTCAAGTCACTCATCTAGTGCGCAAGTTTGAAGGAAGTTGCAGTTGCCAGAAAAAGAAGAAGAGAGAGAGGAACATTGTTGAGTGTTGGATATTCTCTAGTGTTTGGTTTATTATCTTGGCATTATATTGACAATCTATATTAAGGAAGTTTTTGCTGGGTTTTCTCCCCCATGAGGGTTTCCCAGGATAATTGCTATGTACCTTGTGATTGTGTATCTTTCAGTGATCTTGCTTATGCTATTCTTGTATAGTAAATTGAAAAGAACTTAATAACAACTCTAAATTTAACAAAAATGTGGTGTGATAAAGAGTTAGAGGAAAAAAGAAAATTAAGGTATTATAAGGATGCAATCAACCCTAATCTAGAAGATCAAAATTATCTATTTTTTTTTACAAGTAAAAAAAATAAAATAAGCATTGTTAAAGATAAGAACAAATTCTCATGAGCTCCATAGTGAAACTGGGCGTTGGTCAATTCCTAAAACGCCTTGTGATAAAAGAGCGTGTCACCTTTGTGACACTAAGAAGGTTGAAGATGAAAAACACTTCCTCTTAGATTGTCCAGCCTATACCCAGATTATATCTCATTTTCAAAATATTTGTCACACTACCAATCTTCCTAACCTCTTAACTCAAACAAACTATGGTGATCTTGGAAAGCTTCTCTTAATGCTTTTCGAGCACATAAACAAAATTCTAAAGAATCACAAATAATCACTTACTCTCTTAAGATTCGATAGACCAATTAGATCTTAGTGAACATTAATCATCATCATTATCATCATCAATAATTGCACTAATTAATATAACTTATTACCAATAATTATATTGATAGTACTTATTAATTAATCACTATCAATAATTATATTAATATTAATTTAATGTATATAGATAGATTGTATATTTAACCTATTATTTTTTTTTTAATATAATATGTAAAATATGCATTGCTAAACATACTACACAATATGTATATTGTGTCTAGATGAATTCAACAACCAAATATAGAAGAGATATTCACATAAATTAATGTTATATTTAAAATAATAAAAAATATAATTATAAAGAATTTTTAACTCCATAATATATTTATAATATTAAATAATTAATTATTTAGTAATATATAGTTGAGAGCAATCAAATTTCTTGAGAAATTTAAAAATTTTCATTTAATTTGAATGAATATACAATACACAAATGGAATAAAACATTTCTGTTATTTCCAATATTCAATTCAATCTTTTATTGAAGATCCAAGACGACTTTTTATTTTAATTTCAATATAATATGTGTCTTCTCACTTCCCACGTCAGATATGCAGAACTAGGCATAGTTATTTAATAATAAATAATATTTATATAAACACATAAATTATTCATGTGGGAAGGTCCGAAGGTATGTTATGTTCATCATTTGCCAGTTGACTCACCACGTGGACCGTTGGATTTCATTGGAGAAGTTTCTAGACTCCCACATCTAACAAAATATCTCCGCTCAAACATAGGAGCCGTCGGATGATTGCAGATCCACGGACACAAACGAGAATGCGAGCGAAATGCACATGTTTTATGCGCTGCGTTGAATGGTTCCGGCCTTTGTTCTCTTTTTAATTTTTGTTCTTCGTAAAAGTTTGGAACAAAAGAATTCGGCTTTTACCGTGTTTTATATATTTTTTGCCTGTGTTTTTTCCATTTTCCACTGTGTTTATGCTGACTTATGAGCCCATTGAAAATATCTACATATTTCAAAATAATATAAAATTAACTAAATTTTATATAATTATTTAAGTTTTATCATTTTTAAAATAAAAATTCATTAAAAAAATGAAAATTATTTTTCTTTTTATTAGACTCTTGGTTATTATAATTCTTTGGCTAAGTTAAAACTAACAATTTATTTACATTTCTCAAAACATGATTTAACAAGTTTGGAGTAAAATAAGGCTCAATAAATTTTTTTGGACTTGGTCCTCTACTTTTTTTTTTTTTTTTTTGGTCAAAATGTGGTTAAATTTCTATTTCCAAACTAATCAGTTAAAGTACAATTTTGTTTTATTTTTTTGATACAAATGTAACTTTGTTTTATTTTTTAATAGAAAATAGCGACAAATGATATATCATTGTTCCATCAGAGTGCACACATTGTCAAATCTTACATGTATCATTATAAATGACAATCAAACAATCTCCCTGAAAAATATCAAACCACTAATCAAAATGTTGTTGTTATATTGCATTTTTTTTAATTTCTTTGCAACAAATCTCAAAACAGTTTGAGAGGAGGGCTGCATCTACTATCCTTCTACATAAGTGCTTGCGTATAAGGAAGTTGGTAAAAGCATAGTCGAATGAAGTTTCCATATTAAGATCCAAGAATACATTATAAAGAAATGAAGGCGACAACAACACCCACTTGAGGCACACCAGATACAAAACTCGGCCGATGTTATATCTTTCTACCAGATACCAAACCGGACGAGTGTTATATCTTTCTATCAAACCCACAACATTTGTAATTGAGAGTGTCTTGCTTGCGAGGCTGTTGTAATGATATTTGACTGAGGCCTATTTTTCAGATGCCAAAAGGAATAACTTGTTTTCTACCCAACTTCTCTATCTCACGAAATCAATTGTTACATACCATTGATCTTTTAAACTTTCATTAAAAGGCAAGGCACTTTGTCCCTTATTAACACTGCAAACTACATTTTCTTTCTATAAAAAATATTTTTAGCCCTACAAACGAAGTCCAAAAGATCATCCAACTTCTCCATGGATATTCCGACATGTAAAAATCCAAAATGGTTTCCTTAAGGCTTTGGACTGCTGACTTTCTTCAAATCCAGTAGACTACATGTATTGTTAAACTCATCTGCAACTTTAAAAACAAAAATCATGGTAGTTGTTCCATCTGCGGGTACATAAATAGATTTTATAATACCTTTGGAAATGTCAGGGCCTAGTGTTCATCAAATCCAATGTTCTTACTCTTAAATTCTCTACCGGCCCAAGACTACTTCTCTCACCTACTTGAAAACTCTGAATTGTTAGTAGTTGGCCTTGGAAAATACACAAGTTCGAAAGGGAAGAAGTTAAATCACCAAGAGTGATTTGCATGTAGCGTTGAGGGCCATAAAATATGACGCCCATTATCACATCATTCAAAGTTTGTAAAACAAAACAAAAGGACCTGCAAGAATTTGAAGGCCATAAAATTGTTGGGATTTGGTGACAATGAATTATCAAGAATATATTTGGATCTTATTATTCTGCGTTGGTTACAATCAAATAGACCAAGTTAGAATATGGATAGGGATTGCATTTATTAATCAGTTTCTTGTGTGAATGTATAAATTCATGTAAGCCCGTAGAGGCAAATGACTGAGTGTGAGAGACAGAGTGAGAACTTGTTAATTTGATGTAATCTTCATGATTTGAATAATAAAACAACCGATGCCTATGCTTGGTGGATGTAACCCAACGTTTAGGTGAACCACGTGAAATCCCTATGTTTCTTATCTGTGTGATTGTTTATTATCATATGTAAATTGTGTTTTAAGCGTTTACAATTCCAACAAATAGTATCAGAACTGGTTAAGACAAGATAACAGGTTTACCGAAAACAAGATTACTGGTTGGAACTACGGAGGACCTGCAAATGTGCGTCTGCAAATAATATTTCTGTGCATTCGGTCAACAGAGGCATCGGGTCAGCTGCTAGAAACACTTCCGTTTTTTGTGCGCTGTTGGAAAATGATATTTCCTTCCGTTTCTGTGCGTGGATGGCAAGTAACGTTTCAGTCAGAAAATTAAAGGTGTCGAGACTAGTTATAAGTTTGCAAATAATATTTTTTCCATTCATTTAGCCAAGGAGACTGTAAGTGATATTACTGTGCTGCAAATTAAATTAAAAGGGTAGTTGTAGATCCTTATTTATTTTACTCATTAATAAATGAGTTCTTGAAACAATGACTACTTACTGGGCTCTTTGGTGGTATGGTGTATTAAATTTTTTGTTATAATACCTTGAAATGGTTTTACACTGATTAAAAAAAAATTAAATTGGATCGAATGGTTTCTTTAAAAGAATTTAATATATGGTAGATCATTTAAAAGGAGGGAGTTATAAGGTTTTAAAAGGTTAAAGGGTTTTTTGGATTAAATTATTAAATCTTGTATTTATTCCTTAAGCCTTGTAATATTGGATCAACCATCATATTATAAAGCTTGTTTTTATAAGTTTTGGGTTTTATAAATTTCTGATCCGGTTTCTTAAGAAAAATGGCAAAGATGCAGAGTTCGAAGTTTGAAGTTGAAAAGTTTAGCAGTAAAAGCAACTTTGAGCTCTGGAAACTAAAGATGTAGGATTTACTAGTGCACCAAGGGTTGCAAAAATTATTGGCAGGCAAGTCAAAGAAACCAGCGGCCATGACAGAATGGGAATGGGAAGATCTGGATGCAAAAGCTCTTAGTACCATTCGTTTATGTTTGGTGGATGAGGTTATGTTTAATATCGTAGGAGAGGATACAACATCAGTCTTATGGAGAAAGTTGGAAAGTCTATATATGCCGAAGTCCTTGACAAGCAAAATCTACTTGAAGAGACGATTGTACAGTTTGCAGATGAAAGAAGGTACAAAAGTTGCTGACCATTTAAATACCTTTAATACCCTTATAGTTCAATTGACTAGTATGAAAGTTAAATTCGAAGATGAAGATAAGGCTATTACACTATTGTGTTCGTTGCCTGAGTCTTGGGATAACCTAGTCACCTCTATTAGATTTAGCTCAACAAATGTTTTAGATTATGACTCTGTTGTGGGAGCTTTGTTGGTTGAGGAGATGAGGAGAAAATCTAGTAAATAAACCTCAACTTTAGAGACGATGCTGATAAGAGGTCGAACTAAAGAGCAGAATGAGAGAATATTTTCTCGATCTAAGTCAAGACATAGAAAGGGTAAAGCAAAATGCTGGTACTGTGGCAAAATAGGACATCTCAAGAAAGATTGCTGGAAGAGAAAGGAATCCGAGGAAAACTCTACGAAGGAAGCAAATTTGGCTGTAACAAATTCAGGTATGACAGATCAAGATTTATCCGTTTCTAGTATTTTACAATATCAAGAAGAATGGCATTTAGATTCAGGTGCCTCCCACCACATGTGCTCACATAGAAATTGGTTCATTTCTTACCAATTTGTTGATGAGGGTGTAGTATTTATGGGAAATGTCATTCCCTGTAAAACTGTTGGGGTTGGCAGTATTAGAATCATGATGTTCGATGGTATTGTAAGGGAATTAACGGATGTTAGATATGTACCTAAGATTAAATCAAATTTGATTTCATTGGGAGTGTTGGATTCTTGTGGATATACATATACAGGGCAAGGTGGAGCTCTCACATTGTCGAAAGGTAGTTTAGTAGTGATGAAGGCAACAAAGGTTGATAACCTTTATAAGCTGGAAGGGAGTACCTAAGTGGCATCTGAAGTGACAGATGTATCTTATTGTTTATGGTAGAAGCATCAAGGTCATAAGAGCAAGAAAGAATTGCAAGTACTGGTAAGTGGTAAATCATTTCCAGACTTAAAATCTTTGTTTCTGAATTCCTACTTGTTTTATATCTCTGCAAGTTATGATGGTGGTATAAAGGGATGTTGTGTGTGGGATCCTACTTCTCACAAGGTCATCATTGACATAGATATAGTATGTATGGAACAACCAAAAGGGTTGATTCAAGATCACAACGGTAAATTTGTTTGCATGCTAGATAATTCATTATATGGCCTATTTGTACCCAGGCAAATATACAAGAGGTTTGAATCCTTCATAGTGAGTCCGAATTTTTCAAAGGGTAGGAATGACTATACAATTTATAGTACATTCACAGTCTTGATGTTATTTGTTGATGATATGCTCGATGCAAGCCAAAGCATGGATAAAATCAGTAAGAAAATGACTCAGGTGGAGAGGACAATTTAGATGAGGGATCAAGGAGTAGCAAAACAAATTATGGGGATAGAAGCACAAGGAGATGGTAATGGTAAGCTGTGGTTGGAGTTCAGTATGAACATTGTAAAACCAGTTTTTATCCCTCTTGCTTTCCATTATAATTTTTCTTCAAGTATACGCCCTGTCTATAAAGAAGAAAAGGTTATGTCTCGTGTAAGTTCAGTAGGAGGTCTGTTGTATGTGATGAAATGGTTAGGACTAGATGTTTCACATGCTAATGATGTTGTCAGATATGTGACAGATTCAGGTGCTGCAATGAAATGGGTGCTTCAGCGTTTGAGAAGCACAAATGTCACCCATAATGGTTACACTGAGATGGTTTGTGATAATTGTAATGTATATTTTACAGTTGTTTTGGATATAAGGAGATCTATCAATAAATATGTTTCACAACAAAGTTGTGGAAGACATGTTGGAGGTGGAGTGACGCCTCAGAAAATCCAAACTCGTGCAAGTCACACATGCAAGATCATGAAACCAGTTTTATTAGAGAAGCTGCACTGGTGCTTGGCTTCTCTTGGCTTGCAGAAAAGGTGATGAACAAAAGGAAGGAGCAAGGTATCAAGTTAATTGTTGTCAAGGTGGAGATTGTTGGGATTTGGTGACAACGAATTACCAAGAATAGATTTGGATCCTATTTTTCTGCGTTGGTTACAACCAAATAGACCAAGTTAGAATATGGATAGGGATTGCATTTATTAATCAATTTCTTGTGTGAATGTATAAATTCATGTAAACCCGTAGAGGAAAATGACTGAGTGTGAGAGACAGAGTGAGAACTTGCTAATCTGATGTAATCTCCATGATCTGAATAATAAGACAACCGATGCCTATGCTTGGTGGACGTAGCCCAATGTTTGGGTGAACCACGTGAAATCCCTGTGTTTCTTATCTGTGTGATTGTTTATTATCATACGTGAATTGTGTTTTCCGCATTTGGAATTCCAACAAAAATATGACGTCCATTATCACATCATTCAAAGTCTGCAAAACAAAAGGACATGCAATAATTTTTTAGATCGTCATGTAGAGGCGAAATTTTTGAAGAAGCTAAAGATAGATACAAGAAAAACAAAATAGGAAGGAAATACCAGAATATATGATACAACGTTTTCCATGCAAAATTCACTATGAAAATAACAAAGAGCATAAAATAAAACCATGAAACCAGAAAGGTAAAACAAAGAAAATATTGAAAAAAAGAGAATTGAACAAAATGAAGAGCACTTAAAGCAACATACTAGAAGAATGCCTATGAATATTGGAAAGAAGGAGAGCTATGTATGTGAAGCCATGTGAAATAAGCCAAGGGCCTATAAAAATAAATAACCATATTTGAAAAGAGCGTTGTTGCAATCCCTATCAGGACCTGAGCTAGAGATCTATAATTTTCTGAAAGAAGGCGCACCACTGCAATTCCTATCAAGATGGTGATGGACTAGGTGTAGACATAAAACTCAAGAATGGTCTCCCCTCATTTTAGTTTGAGCAGATTTCGACTTCAACTGTTTAGGAACCACAAAACTTGCAATGAAAAAAAATGCCATCGCAAGCCTTTTTTCATCTTCAAACACAGTTCTCATGATCAACACTCACCTCAACGCTTGCAAAGTCCCCACCATTCTTGTTCATTATAGCCTTCTCATCATATGGTCGACCATCCTGATTACCCTAGGCTATCGAATGTAGGCTTTCCCAACTCAACGTGGTGCCTTGTATATTGGGTTTGCATTAGTCGACGCCTTATTCTGATAGACTTATTCATTTCTGGTCAATATCCATGAAACAATAGTCGACACACTTCATTGCTAGTTGATCCTTTCAATCCACTAGTACTCTAGGTTGATATCTCTTCCATGAAGTGGTTACACATTACATTCTCTAAGGTTTGTCTCCTTCATTGGGTCACGTTATTCTCAAACATATATAACTTTTCAAAGTACCTTGCTATGTTGTTCTCTAATGTTTTTCCCCACCCCCACTCTCATATATATAACTTTTCAAAGTACCTTGCTATGTTGTTGTCTTATTGTACAATTTGTGTGACCTCCAAATCTCAAATGCAAGGCTTAAGCCATTGATTCACTTGAAATTTGTTTTAATTCCATATACAAATTAATATACCTGATGGTTACAACTATTTATATGCAAATTACCCATATTATGTGGAGGCTAAGTTCAACAATGCACAAATTTGTGATATGTGTTATAATCAATAACATCATTAGGTAGAAGCAATTATTTCCACAAAATCCATGCAATACTTTTAACACTATCATTTCTTTATACAAAACATGTAATTGAAGTGACCTAAGATCTTGGTCACCAAGAATGTCCTAGATTTTTAATCTTCCATGCTTTATCTATAGTTATTATATTATTAGATAAGAATAACATCTAGAGTGATATTATTTTAATTATGTGTGTGCATGGGCATGTGTGTACATTTTTTTCCTTAAAAAATTATAATTTTATTAAAAAAAAAAAATTAAAATTACATGGATCACATGTTATACAACATTTATAAAAACCTTTCACATGTTTAAAACAATGACATAATAAAGTTAACAACAACTATTTATATGCAAATTACCCATATTATGTGGAGGCTAAGTTCAACAATGCACAAATTTGTGATGTATTATAATCAATAACAGGACAAACAATTATTTCCACTCCATGCAATACTTTTAACACTATCATTTCTTTATACAAAACATGTAATTGAAGTCACCCAAGATCTTGGTCACCAAGAATGTCCTAGATTTTTATTCTTCCATGCTTTATCTGTAGTTATTATATTATTAGACAAGAATAACATCTAGAGTGATATTATTTTAATTCTGTGTGCACGGGCATGTGTGTACATTTTTTTCCTTAAAAAACGTAATTCTATTTAAAAAAAAATAAAATTAAAATTACATGGATCACATGTTATATAACATTCATAAAAACCTTTCACAGGTTTAAAAGAATGACACAAGAAAGTTCACATCAAATAATCATCAAAACCTATCTTAATCCAAATTTATGCAGGAGCACAACAAAATACACAAATAACCATGAATACAAAGATGCAACGGAAATAACACTTCATTTCATTAATATCAAAGAACTGAAATTTATTTGTAGACAGAATGGAAATAAACTAGCTAGGGCGTTGGTAGCTTATCTCTGAGAAGAGATGTGGCGGCTACAGACCTCTGAACTCTATGTTACAATGAGGCTCGAAGGCCTATATATTATTGCGAAACAATGGAAACGTTAAACATCCAAAAACCTAACCATAGGAGATGAAACACCAGAATATGGGTCCTGTCGGGGAAAATTGGTACATCAATTTCCTGAGGTCATAACTTTGGCATACTATCTTTGTTTGATGCACATGATACATCATTAGAATCCGAGGACTACACTCCTACCAGTGAATATCAAGCCTAAAACAGACTCGTATTCACTGGAGCTTTGATGCCCAAAAAACGTCGTTTAGGGCCTTAAAACGACTCCAAAAGTTCAGGACCCGAAAACTGCAAAAAATAGTAAATTGTGCTACAATTAAGGAAACTGAAAAAATGAAAGAAACAATGGTGGGGGTCCAAGTGGAATAGGTGGGTGGCCACCAATATCCACTTGGATCATTCCTCCTCCCTTAGGAAGCAATGGTCCCCATTGCGTTGAGTTCTTCCATGAGATGAGGAAACTTCTGCTGAACTTGGTCCCTAGTGAGCCACTTGCTCTGGTGAAGGAGTTGGCCTACTTTGACAACTCGATATAGCTAGATCCTCTACTGGAGGGTGTTCTTGATATGTGTGTCAATAATCCGATGAATTGTGGCTTGTTCCATGTAGTCTGGATTTAACTCTGTTGGTATGAGTTGTTCTGCCATGTCGAATGTGTCCAGTAGAGGTGGAAAGTAGGGCCAAAGGTGGTCCACATTGAACACTGGGTGCAAACCAAGGAATGGTGGAATAGTGAGCTCAAAGGAATTTTCCCCTACAACCTTGGTGATGGTGTATGGCCCATATTGGAGTGGGCGAAGCTTGCGGTGGGGTCTAATGTGACACTCCTTCTGCAAATGTAGCCACACTTTGTTGCCCACTTGGAAGTTGTGTTGCACCCGATGTTGATCATGCCACTGCTTGTACTTAACATTGGCTCTGTCCAATATGTCATGAACCTGTTGGCGAATATGTTGAATCTACTCAATGAAGTTGTTCGCCTTGGCAGCTTCAGACTAGACACGAGTCGAATCAGCCTGAGTAGATGCAAAGGGCATGACTACATCAATGGGACATAGTGGTTGGACTCCCAAGCCCACCTGAAAGGGGATATGGTCGGTTGAGTTGTGGAGGGCCTAGTTATAGCTATGTTGTACATAGGGGAGGCTCTCATCCCATGTGGTGGATGCTTTGAGTTGTACATACGCAAAATGTGTACGATCATCCTATTGACGACCTCTATCTGGCCATCAGTTTGGGGATGGAAAGCTGTGGACTTGGTGAGCTTAGTGTCCAGCATTGACCAGAGGCTGGACACAAATGTACTGAGGAACCTGCTGTCCCGATTTGAGATGATAGACTATGGGATCCAAAGGTGTACCCACACTCATTCAAAGAAGAGTTTAGCAGTGGCTTCTACTGTGATATTCTTCTTACAAGCCGCCATAATGGCCATCTTTGAGAATCTATTGACGACCATGAAAAAAAAGTCGTTGCCATGCTTAGTAGAAGGAAAGCCTGACATGTAATCCATGGAGATGGATTCCCAAGGTCGACGAGGGGTAGGCAACGGAGTATAAAGGCCTTGATTCTTGATGTTCGGTTTGGAAATGGTGCAGACAATGCAAGGTCTGATGTACTTCCGACATCTTGTCGAAGGTTTGGCCAATAAAAATACTTTTGAAGTACTGCCACTGTTTTCTCAACCCCAAAATGCACAACGACCCAACTGTAGTGTGCTTCCCAAATCATCTTGGCATGCTCGCTTGAAGGACCACAAAGGTGTCCTAGGTGACATAGTAGTGCATCCTGGAGGTGAAAATTTGGAACTCGATTACCCTCCAAGAGTGTCTTGTATGCGTGGCCGAATTCTAGATTACTCTTGTAGAGAAGCAACCAATCAAAAGTCTTGTGCCCACAAGAGTTGAGAACGGTGGTTATCGCCATGATCGGTGGTCGACTGAGGTAGTTTGCAACATTATTGGTGCTGCCCTTCTTGTAATTGATGTTCAAATGAAACTATTGCAGATATGTGGACCACTTCTAATGGCGATCGTTCTGCAACTTCCCTTGTGTCTGTATGAACTACAGGGGTCAGTGGTCTGTGTGGATGATCATTTCCTTCCCCAAAATGTAATGCTTCCATTGTTGGCAAGCCTGCACAATGGAATACATTTATTTGTTATAAGTTAGATACTTTCGGACTGTGTCGGACAATGTCACACTGTGATATGCCACTGGATGCATGTGTTGAGTAAGAACTGCCCCAATAACATAGTTAGAGGCATCTGTCTCGATCTCGTATGGCTGTTGCAAGTCCGATAATGTGAGCACCGGGGCACAACAGAGGTGATGTTTCAATTCTATGAATGCCTTTTGTTGAGATTCCGACCAAAAGAATTTTTCTTTTTCTCCTCCCTTGGTGACTTGATTCAAGGGCCAAGTGATATGAGAGAATCCCAACACGAACCTGTAGTAGAAATTAGCAAGACCCAGAAAGATGTGAAGCTATGTTAGAGTGGTCAGGGCTTGCCAATCCCGGATGACTTGGATCTTGGTTGGACCCACATGCACTCCACGCTCATCAATAATGTATCCTAGATATTAAACCCGGGTCATGCCAAAAGTGCACTTCTCCAAATTGGCACACAACTTGTGTTTCCATAGTGTTTGGAGGACTTGTCGGCCATGGTGGAGGTGCTCTTCCCAAGTCTGGATGAAGATCAGGATGTCATCCAAGTACACTACTACAAATGAGTTGGTGAATGGCCGCAAGATGTTGTCCATTAGCCTCATGAAGGTTGCGGGAGCATTCGTCAACCCAAAAGGCATGACTAGCCATTGAAAAAGGCCCTCCTTGCCTTTGAAGGCAGTCTTCCACACATCGAACGATTCAATTGGTACCTAGTGATACCCGGACTTCAAGTCGATCTTGCTGAAATATTTTGCCCCTTTGAGGTTGTCTATAAAGTCATCAATCCATGGGATCGGGTACCTATTTTGGATAGTGATCTTATTCAGTGCCCGATAGTCAATACAGAGTCTCCAAGTCCCGTCCTTTTTCTGCACCAACATGATCGAGCTCCCACAGGGTGATGAAATTGGTCAGATGTGACCTTTCTGAAGTAGCTCCTGGATCTGCCTCTTTATTTCATTGTTCTCCAGAACATAGCACCGATAGATCGGTCCATTGGGAAGTGACACACCTTAGGTTAGATCGATGGGGTGCTTGACCTGACAGTGTAGAGGCACCCTTGTGGGTGAGGTGAATATGTCCTGGTACTCCTCCATGACCTTCTCCATTTGTTGTTGTTGTGCGGAGGAGCCCTGTCTGGAGGTTGTGGCCACATTCTTCTTCTTTCCCTGAGGGAAGATCATCAGGAAAAAAAATTTCCTGGTTTTGAAAATGAGATTATTGCATTGTTTTGTAGTAACCAAAGAGATAACAATAGGTGGTGGTACCTCTAGTATCCTGTACAACTTATTTCCCAAGATAACAATAACAACGTGAGGTAGGGACTCATACACAACATGTTGCTTCCACAAGTATGGTTGGCCTAATAATACATCACAAACATCAAGAGGAGAAATGTCACATAATACCTCATCGGTGAAGGGCTTGATGCTGTAGGGAAGGCAACACTGCTGGCTGACGTGAAGATCCCATCCCTGGTGAAACCACTCGATGGTGTACGGATATGGGTGTGCTATGGTTGGCAAGCCCAATTGCTTCACGAACTCTGCTGAAATGAGGTTCTTTTGGCTCCCACTGTCGACAATGAACTGTAGCAGGGAACCCTTTACCCACATCTGGGAGTGGAAGAGACGCTCCTCCTCCTCTAGATCTTTCGGTTCTTCCTTTTGGATATTCGTGGTGGAAACGGTGGCGTTGGGATCCACATCAATAATATGCTTCCCTCTATCATTCCCCTTCTTGGGTTCTGATTCAATGTCAGAGAATGCATCTAATTTAGAAGCCCTCATCTCAGCCACTAGTGATTGTTTGGCCTGACACTCACTTGTGTTGTGAGTGGAACTCCTATGGAATTCACACCACTTTCCCGTGTCCTTCTTCGGCTTCATGGTGTTGTTCTTTGCTTGCATCTTTGGTAGGTTGTCTTGAGCCGCCATGCCTTGGATTTGTCCTTTGTTCTGCGGTTAGGGGGCACCTTTCGCTTGCTTTTGATTCGCAGATCCAAAGTCTCACTTCTTCTGTTTGAATTTCTGGTCAATCTTGGCAGCATACCGGTAGGCTGTACCAAGCGAGGAGATGTCTAGGAACTCCATTTCCTCTTGAATGTATATGTGCAAACAATTGCGGTACTTTAGCACCAAATGTTTCTTCGAATCTTTGATACCCAACTTTGTGTGTAGGGTATGGAACATATTCGTTAGCTCATGCACATCTTGATCCCTTTGCTGCCACAGTGTAGACCATTGTATGTACTTGTCCTCATAGCTCCCCACAGGATAATATTGTTCCTTGATGGCATCTTGGAAATAATTCCAAGTGGGTACGATTGAGAATAGAGAGGGTTCCTCCTCATCCTTTTTCTCACAGTAGGTTTCCCACCAGTCCTTGACATGGGGGGCGACTTTGAGTGGTGAAAAAACAATCTTCTTCTAATCGAAAAAGTCATGAACCGAGAAATATCCTTCTAATAGATTCAAACATCTATCTACGGTGTCTGCATCTATTTGGCCATCAAATATGGGAGTGTCAAACTTTACTTGTACCTTAAAAGGGGTTTCACCTCCAGAGTGGTTATTGGATGAATATGCGCCACTAGTGGGCAATCGTTGAAGGATCTCGACGAAGTTATCCATCATCGTGTTCCTTTGTTTTTCAAGGGCTTCCTTGAGCAATATTTTGATAGGATCTCCTGCTCCCTCATATTTATTTTCATCCCCCATGGGTAGCTGTCGGGGTTTGCGAGGCTGATCTTGCAAATGTTCAATCAGATCGATCCCTAACTCCTTATACCCCGACCTCGTTGGGGACATGCAAAGAAGGATCGAGAAAAAGTAGACCGCTCTGATACCACTGATCCAAATTTATGTAGGAACGCAACAAAATACACAAATAACCATGAACAAAAATATGCAGTGGAAATAACACTTCATTTCATTAATGTCAAAGAACTGAAATTTGTTTACAGACAGAATGGAAATAAACTAGCTAGGGCGTTGGTAGCTTATCTCTGAGAAGAGATGTGGCGGCTACAGGCCTTTGAACTTTGTGTTACAATGAGGCTCGAAGGCCTATATATTATTGAGAAATAATGGAAACCCTAAACATCCAAAAACCTAACCATAGGAGATGAAACGCCAGAATATGGGCCCCGTCGGGGTAAATTGGTACATCAATTTCCTGAGGTCGTAACTTTGGCATACTATCTCTGTTTGACGCACATGATACATCGTTAGAAATATCTATCCGAGGACTACACTACTGACAACAAATATCGAGTCCAAAACAGACTTGTATTTTCTGGAGCTTTGACGCCCAAAAAACGTCGTTTAGGGCCTCAAAACGACTCTGAAAGTTTAGGACCCAAAAAACTACTAAAAATAGTAAATTGTGCTACAATTAAGGAAACTGGAAAACTGAAAGAAACAATGGTGGGGGTCCAAGTGGAATAGGTAGGTGGCCACCAATATCCACCTGTATCATATCCAATATACAATTTTAAATATATATATAAAACATAAAGTCTCAAGACCTGTAGACCTCCCACTGCAGCTCCGTAGAACAACTGAAAAGTCCCCTTTACATAGATCATCAAAAAGTTTATAGAAAATAATTATAAAGTGAAGTAGGACGAGTAATATTTTTATAAAAAAATATGCATGTTGAAATTCATTGCAAAGACCATTATGTTCCTTTAGGATGATCTAAACTCCTCAGCTTAAAAGTAGCCCCTCCTTTGATACCTTTTTTTGCCCTTTGGTTCCATTGTTTGAATACATGGTTATATGAAATAGAAATGAAACATGATTGAATACCACAAATCTCATCAAAAAGTGGTTGTAGAGATAAATTCCTTAGAATATATTCCTTTTTGAGCCATTTGATCATAAACTGAGAGTCACTAAACATCTGTAAATGATTTTGACCACACTCTGTTGCTAGAGTCAACACTAGTCTTAGGGCCATTATTTATGATAAATTATTGGTGCCCAAGCCTATACCTGGCTTAAAATGTAGAGTATGAGAATAAAAAATAAAGAGAATCCCCCCTGCGCCTCCCATTGGAGGATCACCCTGAGATACATCATTGAAATACACCCAAGCTCCCTGCCTCTCAATAACTTCTTTAGTAATATGTCATGGTAATTTTGTAGGTTTTATTTGATTGAAAGAGCCTAGGATATTTAATCTTTCAACACCACATTGTAGAGTAGATATGTTCCTATCTTCAAAGATCTTGGCATTTCTTTCCAACCAAATGTCCCATGCCACAACTAAAGGCAATTCCCAAAAACCCTTTGAAAATTCATTTTCACACCACCTCCTAAGACCCTCTTTTATTGTGTCCCATGTCCAAACATCTCTCAAACCTGCAAAGCTCTCCATCTCTTTCCAATTCTGTTCATCAAAATCATAATACATGATAAGATGAATGTTTGTTTCTTTATTTTCCTTGCATAAACTACACTACCCATGACTAAGTGTATTTATGTTTTGTAGGATATCCTAGGTAAGAGCCTTATTATTAAGTAACAATCACATGAAAATACGAGACTTAGAAGGACATTTGGACCTCAAGGCCTTCTTCCACCAACATTTGTGTTGCTACAAATCCCCCAGAGAAGCAAGAGCATAGTATCCCTCCTTTGGTGTATAATCTCCTAAAATATTGATCGACCAAACCAAAGTGTCCTCCTCATCCTTCAAACAAACAAAGTTGGATATGAGCTTCTCATTATAACAACCCCAAATGGCGTAGTCCTCCTCTCTAAGACCAAATCCCTATTAGAAATCCATTCTTGATGCCAAATAGCGGTCAAATGCAACATCCTACTCCACTGAGCACACTATTATTAACTTATTCTTTGAGGACACTTGCTTGCAAGTGATCCAGGTATGGTACTTTGTGATTTTATTTAGATTATGGGTTATATATGATGATGTTGAGGTGTTATGGCTTATTGATTATATTGATGTATATATTGACATATGATTTTGATGAGTTGTCCAGAGTGTGCAAGACACATGACAGGTTAAGGATGCTGATGGCATCAATGGATTCCCTTGGACTCTGGATTGAGTCAGGGAGTGGATTATATTTATTGAGTATTTCATTTCACGCACATACGTTGTAGATTTTAGTATGAATTTATGTATATGGAATTATTGAAAATATTTTTGTTAGTGGATGCAGGTTGAAGATGCTTGCTAATCTGACTCACATAAGGAGTAAAAGGGCCATACACAGAAACTAGACATTTGAGGGAGAGGTGTGGAAACATCCCTATCATAGCCTACTAGCACTCTCACCATGGTCTTAACTATAGGTTAACGATTACCTAGTTTGAGAGGTCCACGATTCCGTGAGGGAAAAATGAGACAGTCGCTCACAAATATTTCTAAGGAGTTCACAATAAGGCAGAGTCCTTATTCCTTAGAAGCCCTTAGTCTCTCACAAGGTAGACCGAGTGGAGTGTCGACTCCAAGGGTCAAACAACTTCTAAAACAAGTCGAGTGGCACCCTTGGAGCACGAAGGTGCATCTTGAAGGGCACATCACATAATTAAACTTAAGTCAATAAATCTAGATGGCCTAAAAAACATTGAAATATTAGACCTTGTTGGATTAACAAATTAATTGAACGATAGATTATTAGTTGAAAAGCCTAACAAGAGTCTAAGTCTAAGTCCAAGATTTGACCTAAGTCTAAGTTTAAATTGGGGACTAATTATAATATTAAAGTTGGGATAAATCTAATTCCACGAAAATATGGAAAAAATATAAGGATTGAATAAAATGCACATGTGTGTATGAATTTAATAAAATTGAAATTGTAAATAGAATTAAATAATAACTTGAGAGGTTGGTTGTACATAGAATTGAATCTAGAGTCAAACTACACTAGTCTAACTAGAATAAGACTCCTAATTAAACTCTAACTAATATCTAGTTAGGGGACACTCCTTAAATGAGAATATGGGGAACAAAGGGACACCTAGGAGTGAAAATAGGAACACATTGAGGATTGTGAGGGATTTTGACATTTTAAATAAAATAAAATTGTAAATATTGGTGTAACTTGGGGAGAGTGTGACAAGTGTGTGAGTGAGTAATCAAAATTAAAATTAACTAAAAAGTTAATTATTTGTGCATGAGGACATGTGTCAATGAAGAAAAGTCTATAAAAAAAATTGTGGAAAAGGGAAAAGAATCCGATTTTCTGAGCATTGTTATGCTGCCAAATTTTTATTAGACTGTGTTTTACTTGTGAGAGTTGGGATACCAAGCTTGTAAAAAGAGTGGAAGCTCTTCATTGTGAGGGAAAGTTTTGGAGCTATTATTGTTGGTTTCTTGTGTGTGGCCCCTTTGCGGCTCGGGGGACTAAGGGGGAAGAAGAGTACCCCTAGCATTGGCTGCGAGGTTACCAGTGAAGTCTCTGTGATTAGAGAGCAAAGGTCAAGAAGGAGGGAAAGAATTTGAAGATGATAAATTATTGGTGCCCAAGCCTATACCTGCCTTAAAATGTAGAGTATGAGAACAAAAAATAAAGAGAATCCCCCCTGCCCTCCCATCGGAGGATCACCTTGAGATGCACCATCGAAATACACCCAAGCTCCCTTGCTCTCAATAACTTCTTTAGTAATATGTCTTGGTAATTTTGTAGGTTTTATTTGATTGAAAGAGCCTAGGATATTTAATCTCTCAACACCACATTGTAGAGTAGATATGTTCCTATCTTCAAAGATCTTGGCATTTCTTTCCAACCAAATGTCCCATGCCACAACTAAAGGCAATGCTCAAAAACCCTTTGAAAATTCATTTTCACACCACCTCCTAAGACCCTCTTTTATTGTGTCCCATGTCTAAACATCTCTCAAACCTGCAAAGCTCTCCATCTCTTTCCAATTCTGTTCATCAAAATCATAAGACATGATAAGATGAATGTTTGTTTCTTCATTTTCCTTGCATAAACTACACTACCCATGACCAAGTGTGTTTATCTTTTGCATGATATCCTAGGTAAGAGCCTTATTATTAAGTAACAACCACATGAAAATACGAGACTTAGAAGGACAATTGGACCTCAAGGCCTTCTTCCACCAACATTTGTGTTGCTACAAATCCCCTAGAGAAGCAAGAGCATAGTATCCCTCCTTTGGTGTATAATCTCCTAAAGGATTCACCGACCAAACCAAAGTGTCCTCCTCATCCTTCAAACAAACAAAGTTGGATCTAAGCTTCTCATTATAACAATCCCAAATGGTGTAGTCCTCCTCTCTAAGACCAAATACTTATTAGAAATCCATTCTTGATGCCAAATACTGGTCAAATGTAACATCCCGCTCCATTGAGAACACTATTATTAACTTATTCTTTGAGGACACTTGCTTGCAAGTGATCCCGATATGGTACTTTGTGATTTTATTTTGATTATGGTTTATATATGATGATGTTGAGGTGTTATGGCTTATTGATTATATTGATGTATATATATTGACAAATGCTTTTGACGAGTTTTCCAGAGTGTGCAAGACACATGATAGGTTAAGGATGTTGATGGCATCGATGGATTCCCTTGGACTCTGGATTGAGTAAGGGAGTGGATTATATTTATTGAGTATTTCATTTCACGCACATACGTTGTATGATTGATTTTAGTATGAATTTATGTATATGGAATTATTGAAAATGTTTTTGTTAGTGGATGCATGTTGACAATGCTTGCTAATATGACTCACATAAGGAGTAAAAGGGCCATACACAAAAACCAAACATTTGAGGGAGAGGTGTGGTAGTGTCCCTGTCACAACCTACTAACACTCTCACCATGGTCTTAACTATAGGTTAACGATTACCTAGTTCGATAGATCCATGATGTTGTGAGGGAAGAATGAGACAGTCGCTCACAAATATTTCTAAGGGGCACGAAATAAGGCAAAGTCTTTATTCCTTAGAATCCCTTAGCCTCTCACAAGGTCGAACGAGTGGAGTGTTGACTCCAAGGGTCGGAAAAATTCTAAAACAAGTCTAAGGCGAGTGGCACCCTTGGAGCACAGAGGTGCGTCTTGAAGGGCACATCACATAATTAAACTTAAGTCAATAAATCTAGATGGCCTAGAAAACATTGAAATATTAGACCTTGTTGGATTAACAAATTAATTGAACGATACATTATTAGTTGAAAATCCTAACAAGAGTCTAAGCCTATGTCTAATATTTGACCTAAGTCTCAGTTTAAATTGGGGACTAATTATAATATTAAAGTTGGGATAAATCTAATTCCACGAAAATATGAAAAAAATATAAAGATTGAATAAAATGCACATGTGTGTATGAATTTAATAAAAATGAAATTTTAAATAGAATTAAATAATAACTTGAGAGGTTGGTTGTACATAGAATCGAATCTAGAATCAAACTACACTAGTCTAACTAGAAGAAGACTCCTAATTAAACTCTAACTAATATCTAGTTAGGGGACACTCCTTAAATGAGAATATGGGGAACAAAGGGACACGTAGGAGTGAAAATAGGAACACATTGAGGATTGTGAGGGATTTTGACATTTTAAATAAAATAAAATTGTAAACACTGGTGTAACTTGGGGAGAGTGTGATAAGTGTGTGAGTGAGTAATCCAAATTAAAATTAACTAAAAAGTTAATTATTTGTGCATGAGGACTTCTGTCAATGAAGAAAAGTCTATAAAATAAAATTGTGGAAAAGGGAAAAGAATCCGATTTTCTGAGCATTGTTATGCTGCCAAATTTTTATTGGATTGTGTTTTACTTGTGAGAGTTGGGATACCAAGCTTGTAAACATAGTGGAAGCTCTTCCTTGCGAGGGCAAGTTTTGGAGCTAGTATTGTTGGTTTCTTGTGTGTGGCCCCTTTGTAGCTTGGGGGGCTAAGGGGGAAGAAGAGTACCCTTAGCATTGGCTGGGAGGTTACTAGTGAAGTCTATGTTATTAGCAAGAAAAGGACAGGAAGGAGCGCAAGACTTTGAAGGCATCTTCATTAAGCAACAATTCATTGGTTCTGGCATTTTTATATTCTGAATTTTATTCCTAGCATTAGTGTAGTTGTATGTTAGACTAATAAGGCCATTGTAGAAACATTGGAAAGCCTGGAAGCCAATTGTTACGATTGCTGTAAACGAATATTACTTCAGAGTTTATTTTTAAAATTACAATTTCTGCCGATCAAATAATAATTACTGTGTTTTTATTTTAATTTTTCAATGTAATGCCTGGCATTTTCTGCTCTCTATTTTGGGATGGCTTGATCCTCATTGTGGAATTAGAATTCATATTTAGTATGTTCTATGTTCAAAAATTTATACCTTATCCTCGTTTGAAGTTGAGTGACAGGGTCTTTAGTTGAGATTATTTAGAATTTAATAGTGCATCGTTCGTTGGTAAACCATGGTGTTAGTTCTTAAATTTTATTATGCGTCTCTGTTCAATTTCATTTAAATCCAAATAAATTCATCTAATGGGATCTCGATCGAACTTCATTCTAGGTCCGAAACTATGTCATTTTCTTGTTGACGCTTTTGCCAATTCAATTTCATTGTAGTATGATCTCTGTTGCATTTCGTCAAATCCAAATTTATATTGTGTTTTTTCCTCTGTCGAATTTGTTGATATATATGAAGTAGGTAGTATGAATGTCTGTGCTAATTTTTAGATAAATCCAAACTCCTCGGGACCAAGGGAAACCTGTTAAAGTCTTTGAAATTTGACTTTTAGTATGTAGGGTGCTATCCCTCTTTCCTTGACAAAGTTATACATGTGACCATGGTCTAGAACCTAGGGCTAACCAAAAGTGGGCACTACTAGGAGCTCCAGAACTCTGGTGCTCCGTAGGTTTTTAAATTCAACACTCCTATTCACCCAGAGTGTTACCAGCCGAATTTAGTCGTAATATGAGTTGACCGACAATTGTAGGTTAACCCTACTCTTCCATCATCCTCGTTAACCTTTATGAACTTAATCCAACTGCTGACAAAGATTCTCCTCACTCTAGAACCTATGGTGGAGATCCACTCCAGAACTCCGAGCTTTGGGGTTTTTCTCCGCTTACACAACTTGAAACTGTTTCACCCAGTTCACTGAACCTTCGAAGGGATCGAAGATATGATGATTTACACTTCTCCTCAAATCAACTATTGTCATCCACTCCGAAGTTTGGAACTCCGAGAGTTACTCACTTTTTCCAAACAACAACTCATTTCCTTCGAAGAGCCGAACTCATGAACCTCCGAAGGACCAAGGCTAAGATTTGTTATGTATCTAACAATCCTCGATTATTTTCTAGATCTATGCCTGATCTTCAATCTAGGACTTCAGAAGTCCGGGGTTAATCCTTAGCACCTACACCTTAACTTTGTTAGAGAGCCAAATCCCGAACTGACAAACAATATTTAATTTGGACTTTGGGACTCTGGGAGTTCCTTAACCCTTAACCTCATGACTCTAATTCTGTCGAAGTTACGAATTACCGAATCGTCGAAAAATGAAGGCTCACAGATGTAACGAACCGTGATCGATCATAATATCTACGATAGTCCTTCACTCCAAGACTTTGGAGCTTCGGGGTTGCTTAAATCTTTTATAGTCACAAGCCAAACTCGCTGAACTCCTAAGGATCCAATGAATAGTATTCACTCACCAATCTATAATGTAGTTACACTTCGCAACTTCACAACTTTGGGATTCAGGGCTCTTTTAAAGTAAATGACTCAGATCTTCCGAAGTGACGAAGCCTGAAGGTGTCTGGGTTTATCGAGTGCACCACTCTTGTTTAATCAGACGGTTGCAGGGATTCCGACTCCTCACGATCAGATCCCGTCCTTTAGTGTCTTCAAATGAGTTTCAACTTTTGAATTCCTCGCTGAACCTTGTACATGCATTTTCTCCTGAGATCTAGATTCTGTTTGTTGTGTGCACGCTTTGAGCCTCCCTTGTGAAAGTTCGCACTGTCTTTCATGAGCTTTGTCCTTCTGAAAATTTAAGGCCTTTGCCCGCCTTGAGTAGCCTCTGTGCATCGAACATTGTTCCTTATGAACTTGGGTCTTCATGGGGCTCGTCTACACATTTCTGGAGTTGGCTCTGGAAGTGTTTGCACTGTGACACCCATAAGAGAAAATTCAGGTTTCTTACAAATTTTTAACTATTTCTCAAAATAGAATTTCGCGTGATTGCAAAAGTTTTTCATCATAGTACATGTGAGCTCAGGAAGTACAGAGTGTGCTTACGGTTCCCTCTTGTTTGTGAGAGTTATTCTCTTCTCTTATTTTTATCCTTTTAATTTTTGGGATTACAAATATCTACCTACATGGTTGTACCATGGAGGGTTGCCACACTTATTCCAAGTAAACTTGAGTAAGGCTAAAACTGTCATTTTTAATAGGTTGCATATTGAAGGTCTTTGTTTTACTGTTTAAGTTTATGTCTTGATTTTATTGAATTTCTTCTTATCCTTTAAATGAGTAAGATGATGAATTATTGTAATAGTATGCATTTGTGTTATGAAGTGGTGACCATGTTACCAAATTTCTGTGTTTAAGAAAATGTAGTTAAGAATGTTGGAAATTATAATTGAACTGGGGAATGGATTGAAGATATGGAAATTAGATACTTCATTGTTCCTTAGAAAATTCGCCAGTATTGAGACCTTAAATGGTCAAAATAAATCAGATGAATCTTGGACTTGAGCATTGATTATGTGTCTTGGAGGTCCTAACCTTGCAGATAGATTGGATGGGTAGACATTTTTGATTGCCTTGTATGATGATTTTTTTGTTAGAAGCAATGATGATGTGTGATGGAAATGGTTGTGGTTGATCTTGAATAATCGTGATGTTGTACTATGATTGTATGTGATGTTATGTGATATGGCATATCCTTAATACATTGAAGTTGTATCTAAATTTATTTGTGAAATGAGATGAATGAAATAGACTGCATAATTATGAAGTATGTTAATATCATGTTTCACTTGTTCAAATGATGTTTTATTTATGTTTTAAAAAAACAAAAACATCTCTTACTATTTCTCAATTTCTTTTATGACGTAACAGAGGGGATGTTACATATGGTATCAGAGTGGGTTCAACCCTGCGACATTGGACCATTACGCGATCTACCATGTCAAACTAAATGATTGATTTAGATTGCTAATAAAAATCTGAAATTGTTCTTGTAGGTAATCATGGTTAGAGGATGCAGGGGAAGTATATGACGTGGTGCTGGAGGAAGAGCTGTGAGACCTCCGATAGTACCCACACCAGAAGGGTCTAACCGCCAGGGAGATGAGAAGAATACTGAGACAGAACAAGTTGTTGTGGGGGATGTGGTAGGTTTGATGAGATCCATCCAGAGGATGTCCAAGGCATCTATTAACCACATGGATTGAGATGAGGGTAGAGCATTTGTACCCAATGATGGTTCACAAAGAGCTCCATCTAATAGTGGTAGTATACACAAAGAACTCGATAAGGTGAAGTTTCCCAAGTTCATGGGTGCCACAGATGGCTTAGCCGCCGAGGCATGTTTGAATAGTATAGCAATGTGCTTCGCACTTCGTGATTACACCTATAACATGAAAGTTTGCATGGTGGTATTTAAGCTGAAGGGGAGTGCTCTTATATGGTGGAAGACACTCCTACCTCAACTAAACATGGTCGTCGAAGACATGTCATGGGAACTATTCGAGGAACGGTTCCAGGAGAGGTATTTGTTTAAGGAATTAATTGAGTGCCAGCTTAATGAGTTCAACGCCTTACGACAGGGTAGTCATACAGTGCTAGAGTACATTGAGGCCAGATCCATGGAGTTACTTAGGTATGCTCCACATCTGAACATGAAGAATTTAAAGGTCAAGAAGTTTGTGTTTGGAATTAACTTCAACATTTGTGCAAAGGTGCAGATCCTAATGCCTTAGTATTTACACGATGTAGTTTAGAAGGCCCTCATAGCTGAGGAAGAGCTGAACAACATCGGTTAGGGTAGGAATCCTTCTAGACAAGATGTACAGGCGACACCGTGATCGATGTAGTATTAGACACCAGCTAGATAGGCTTCAGGGCATCGAGATATGCCAAGAGGACCTATGTTCATGTCGACAGAAAAATCCTCAGTAGAGGACTCCTTACAGAGGACCATAACAACAACAACATCATTCACAACAACAACATTTTAGGATTGTTCAACAGAACAGACCAGGATCACAGGATGTTAGGCCAATAACTTCTACTTCGGGGACCAAGAGAACTAGACCGAAGACTAGATGTTGGACATGTGGTGAGCCACATTACCAGCGAGATTGTTCGATTAAGAAGGCCAGAGTGGTCTGATCATCTAGACCCACTACAATTGGAGATTTGGGAAAGGCCCACAGAATATAGGCAGCGGTGAAAAACTGCGAGGCTGAGAACCATTCTATTGTGCTAGAGACGTCATGTACAATTGCATACCAGAATTATAGTATATTGATAGATCCAGGTGCTACAGAGAGATTTATCTCTAGTGCAATGCAAAAAAGAATTACGATAAAGGAAATCGATAAGGATGAGTTCAAGTACATAGAAATGGCATCGGGTGCCAAAAAAAAGGTTGAAGGAAAGGTTACAGACTGTAGCCTTACCTTGGGAGACTTTGTGACAAAGTCAGATATTTATGTTATGATCTTAGGATCTTATGACATAGTGATTGGTATGGATTTTTTGGAATCGCATAATGTGATACTTAACTGTAAGATGAAACAATTAAGTTTGACATATGATTTGGGACAAAGTAGAGTGATTGTAGGAAGAAACCAGGGAGTGTCCTTTGAGGTTTATTTCTTCCCTACAATTGCAGAAGAGCATGCACAAAGAATGCAAGTTATATGAAATCTTAATGTTGAATGAAAAGGGAGAGGCAAAAGGACTAAAAAACCTTCCTATAGTACAAGAGTTTTCAGATGTATTTCCAGAAGAGTTACCGGGTTGACCGCCCGAAATATAGTTGGAGTTTACAATCGAATTGAAACATGGAACTGAACCGATAGCGAGAACGCCTTACCGGATGTCAATGCCTGAATTGTAGGAGTTGAAAATGTAATTGAAGGAGTTGTTGGATTTGGGACTGATACGTTAGAGTGTATCACCGTGGGGTGCTCCAGTGATCTTTGTTAGAAAGAAGGATGTATCGTGGAGGCTTTGCATTGACTACCATCAATTGAACAAAGCTATGATCAAGAACCAATATCCATTGCCAAGGATTGGCGATTTATTTGATTAGATGAATGGAGCGACAATGTTTTCGAAGATTGACTTGAGATCAGGATACAACCAGTTACAGATTAAGGAGGAAGATATCCCTAAAACTGCTTTAAGATGAGATTTGGACACTATGAGTTTACGATTTTACTGTTTGGATTGACGAATTCCCCAAGGGTATTCATGAGTTTGATGAATGGGGTGTTTCGTGAATACTTGGACAAGTTTGTTCAAGTTTTTATTGATGACATACTGATTTATTCTTGGATGAAGGAAGAGCATGATGAACACTTGAGATTGGTCCTATAGTGCCTAAGAGAAAGAAAATTGTATGGGAAGCTATCAGAATGCCCTTTTTCCCAATCAAAGATTCATTATTAGGGACATATCATATCTGGTGAAGGTATCACTGTGGATCCAACGAAAGTAGAGGCTATTATGGAATGGCCAACACTGACAAACGTACAA
>ML781449.1:54766-67634 GCA_009831015.1 Picea engelmannii
ATATATCTGAAGTAGGTAGTATGAATGTTTGTGCTAATTTTTAGATAAATCCAAACTCCTTGGGATTGAGGGAAACCTGTTAAAGTCTCTGAAATTTGACTTTTAGTATGTAGCACGATATCCCTCTTTACTTGAAAAAGTTATACATGTGACCATGGGCTAGAACCTAGGGCTAACCAAAAGTGGGCGCTAATTGGAGCTTCGGAACTCCGACGCTCCGGAGGTTTTTAACTTCAACACTCTTATTCACCTAGACTGCTACCGACCAAATTTGGTCATAAGATGAGTTGATCGACAGTTGTAGGTTAACCCTACTCTTCCATCATCCTCATTAAACTTTATGGACTTAATCAAATTGTTGACAAATATTCTCCTCACGCTAGAACCTACGGTGGAGATCCACTCTAGAACTTCAGGCTTCAGGGTTTTTCTCTGCTTACACAGCTTGAAATTGTTTCACCTGGATTGACGAACCTTCGAAGGGCTCAGAGATATGACAGTTTAACCCTCTCTTTATTGGGACCTTTCATACGTGCATGATACCCATATGGCATATGTATCCACCCACTACTTGATCTGTGGACTATCGTGGTTTTACATGTCGTCATAGGATACTAGGGCTTACCTAACCAGGTGTTGGCACTTGTCCTTTTCATTTGCGCGATCATGTGGAAATCCATGACAGATCGATGATCATCCTTACATTGCTGTCACTCACCGATCAATGGTCCAGATTGATCATTGGAGTCCGCCCATCAGAATGTACTCATTCTGTTAATTCAAACCCCTCCGACATGATCACTTCAATGGATAGTGGAGATCATTATTTCTCCCCCCTGATCAACGACCGAGATTTAAGGTGTCGACGTAAGGGCCCTTTTTAACCAACCAGGCCTACTCTCATCCCCTCAACCAATCAACCTTCGACACATGTCCTCCCGTATGATGCCTTAACTATAACTTGTCATGACATGTGGCCCTGCCAATGTCTACCTCACGACGTGACACGTGATACATATACCATAATGCAAAGTTCTGCCTCAAAACTCCAATTCAACTTGACACATGGCACAACCTCCACCTGACACATGGATACACTCACATATCAACACATGGATTGACATTGTTATACACGTCATCACAGAGTATAGGACTCATCCATCCTAATGTTGGCATGTGTCCATTTCTTATTAGGTTAGGTACGACATCTGACATCATTCCTCCTCCTTCCTTACTTAACCGGGCTTATAGATATCCGTGACTGAGATTTAATCTTGTTGATTCCCTAATCGACAACCCTCAATTTCTCTCGGGGATCCTCCCATAAGAATTTATTCCCTTGGGATATAATGGACAAGATTACTCTATGTATAAATCAACGACTCCGGTTCTCTCTCAAAGCTCCTTTCCTTGGAGTCCATTTCCTCTAGGTTTGCAACTCACTCTGACCCACACCTCTTAGATGAACAATCGAGATATATCAACTCTTAGATCTAATGGATAAGGCTCAAAGCGGATTTTTAAGGCCCTTCTCACCCAATAGGGTTCATGCTCGACCCATCGACCAATCGACTATCACCACACACCATCCTAATGGACACGTAAGCTGCCATGTTGGTATTATACGTCATCATGATTTCATCGTACTTCTTTATTCCCCTTCAGGATGGATCATAGATCTAACGACTGAGGTCTCTCCTTATACTCTACCTAATCTATGGTAAAAATCGCCCCTTATAGTCTTACCTTCAGAGTACCTACACCTCGACGTCCAAGGTTACTATGAGTATCAAACTCTGACAAAAAGCACTACTATGGATCTGACGATTTAGATCCTTTCCTACATACAATCTAACAGATCTAATGGATTGGGTTCATTCTCAAAGCTCTGCTATTGGAGTCCCTCATCAACCCCATGCATAAGCATTCTGACAACTTAATATCTGATCAAAAGTGGAGATCTCTCCACCCACAGATTCAATGATTGATAATTAAAGCACCCATTCAAAGGTCTAAGCTCGATAGGGACCCACTCCCAATTCCTTCGACCAAATACAGTCTGCCACATATTACCCTCGGGTATGCAGACATTCCTCGTCAACATGACGTCAGGAAGATGTCACCTTCCCTCTTAACCTCACTTAGACGAGACCCTACAGAGATCTACGATCAATAATTGATCTCCCCTTTAATCTGATTAATGATCTAGATTTTCCCTTAGGCCTTTCTCATTGGAGTGCCATAACAAAGGCCACTCTGACCACTAACTCCGATGGTTCCTCCATGATCAACAATTGAGATATAATGTCTGTATATTTGAAAGTCTAGATCATCGCCGATGCCATAAGAATTTACAGCCTTCCAGGACCACTCCTGCTTCGTCAACCATCCTAATAGTGATGTCTGTCACTCCTATGGACATGCAGGTTTCCCTGCTGGCACTCCACATCATTAGGGAATCGTCGTCTCTCTCTTCATGCTTATATTATAAGGCATGGATCCAAGGGATGGAACCCTATTCCTCACACACACAAACACACATCAATGGTCACAATTATTTATGGTGCACACTTCGAGAGATTAATGGCTCAATTTAACTTAGAGTCACTCCCATCAGAGTCTCTTATGACCTCACCCTTTGGTTTACTTATGTTTCTCTTCTATGGTCCATAATTTGTTTAGACATCTTGTTGGAGGATCTAAGGGCTTCTATTGAATCGAGGTACCTCTTCTCTAGGAATCATAGCCTTCTCCAAGGAAGGTTAAGATCTACCCTCTAAGACAAATCAATGACTGTGTTGTATTATGAATCATACACATGATTTTTTCATGTTAACAACCCAAAAATTGGACTTATCCATTTAAGGGAAACTTCTAAGTATTTTCCAAGGTTTTTACCAGGCCTTCTTGGCTTTCACATTACTCATGAAACTTCTAAGGTATTCTTACCCTTTTTCGGTTGAAGATTTACATCCCACAACGCAAGAGGATTATGCAGGGATTAAGTTTTCTATTCCGTTTACAACAAGCACGAAGCCTATTACTTGGTGCTCGTATGAATATTCTATTCCCCATAACCATTCATGTTAAGGAGAGGGAAAACAACACAAGTTTTATCGATCTTAAAACATTCCATTTATTTTAAATATTATTATCCATCTCTTAATTTATGTACTTGTATTCTCTTCATAGAAATCACGCCATTGTAGAGAATCTGCTGCACACATAGGGAGCTCAAATATACAGTTCCTAAATTACTCAAACATGAGGACTCACATTAAACACAATGAGTTAGATGCAAGGAATTACCAAGGAACCAACATTAATTTCATCGATTTTAGGCATGCACAAATATAACACATGAATCTGCTGCACACATAGGGAGCTCAAATATACAGTTCCTAAATTACTCAAACATGAGGACTCACATTAAACGCAATGAGTTAGATGCAAGGAATTACCAAGGAACCAACATTAATTTCATCGATTTTAGGCATGCACAAATATAACACATTCACATGCATCCATCTAATTTCCCTACTCAATACAAATGGAATAAGGAATACTTATATATTACAAGATGTAGCCAACCAACTGACTGTGTGTGTTCACCTTTCCACCCAACAATAGGCTCAAAAGAAATAATTCTCTTCAGTCCAGCCACCCCCATGCCAAGCCATGATACCACCATGGATTTCTTTGTGCTTACCTCTAATAGCTCAAGCCATTTGAGGTTTAACATATGCTTCTCCCGCATCAAGCTCATGGCCAAGCCCCAAGGGTTATCTCAAGTGGTTCTGAGCTAGACATGAAGCTATCCCTAATAAAGGAGGTCATAGGTTCGAATCTCTTGTTCTCTCTTGGGGTTAGGCTCATAATCAGGATGATGGTATAATCATGTTAACTCAAAGGGTTTACCATGACCCTATTCAATGGATGTAGTCAACACCAATTCCAGTGAGGTGAAGCACACGAAAAAAAAAATCAAGTTCTCGGCCTCCTCACTCAAGGTGGGTTCTTAGGTTCTTAGAGAAATCCTGCAACCTGTTTCTCCCCCCCCGTGACTCTCTAGACTCACCCAGCTCTACCTCTGTCCCCTATGCGTATCCTTCATGTAATCTCGTGAGAGAAGGTTCTTGATCTGTCCTTCTTCCTTTTTTAAGAAGGAACCTGTGGAGTCAATTTGGGCTGCGGGAAATGGTACTTTATGGTACCTTAGGATGATATTTTTCTGCTATCTTAGCCAAACCTCCCATGCTCTCGTTCATTTGGGTGGTTGGTTGTTCAACTACGTCCTCTTCTCATTAACTACTTTGTCTTGGAATCAGAGAAATACATTATTATTTCCAGATTAAGTGTTTTAGAGAGGAATATTGGGTCATCTTGGCATGATGAACATCCCATATCTATGTTTCCTCAATATTTCCTCTAGTGGTATCATGGCTAGTACTTTGAGGCTTCACCCCACAATTAGTTGTTGGAAATTACAATTAAACAACAATACATTTACATTGTTTGCATACCATGGCATGGTAATCCTTAAACATGATTAATTACAAGCTGGGGGAAATAAGGGTATTGCAACACTTTTGGATTTGTGTTGTAAATTGGGTTCCATTTTCCTCATTAGTGGAATTCCTTGCTTCTATCAGTGGTTTTCATTATTGGTTGTTTATCAGAGAGTCTCTTCCATACGTTATTTCATCTAGTGCATGTGAGAGATGTAACTGGTTATGTGTCCATTCAATCTTTCGTCCGAGTTCTTCAAATCATTTTTCCTTTTGTTGTTCCTTGTGTTGAATGATGGGGGATGACTTAATGGCATCCTTCTAGCAGATCTCTTCCCATTGAATTCAAATCATTTTCTTTGGGATTGGGATATAGAGACTTTTTAGTACCTTGGGGCTTGAAGTTATTAGTGGTAGGTTCCCTCGCTATTGACAATGGGAATACATCAATGTCCCCTAATCGATAGATTCTAAAAGTGTTCAACGTTAATTCATTCATTCACACTTACTAGAATGTACTAGGTACCTTGATGCTCATTATTATTATCGGTGGATTATCTCATGTTTGTTAACTATACATCAATGATCGGTAATCAAACAGTGTCTCACTATGTTTGACTTCAACTCATTTATTCACATGGTGTAGACTCATACCATCGACGGTTTGATTTGAATACCTCGGGTTTGTAGTATCATCACCTATTTTACACTATTGCCCGAGTTGTATTGGACAATACCATTTCCTTTCTATGACATTGGTACTTGTGGAGGATCAATTTGTACATCACCTACTTCTAGATATCCTCCTTTGATTTTGAGACATAGATCCACTGTGTTTCTCTTCATGGCTATGATATTGTTTGACATGGATCCACTGTGTACTCATTTTCATGGCAATGATCACTACTTATATATATACTTCATGGATTCGTAGTGTGCTTGATTTGGTGGCCATGTTTTTTTCACTCTTGAGCATGGGTATGCTCACCTAGGGAAGAGAGTAGTATTTCACTTGCTTGTTTCTACCGGTTTTGTCTTGGTCTGGTGTTCGGTGCACTTTTCTTGGGATCTATGCACACTTTCCTCCTGGCTTATATAATGTATTTCAACCATCAATTTATCTTCCGACCTCACCCATTAGGGGGAATTTGTTATAGTATCATTTGTCACCTCATATGCATTGATACCCTATTAGACTAATTTAAATACCCTTTCCCTACTTATAGACTCAATCCTCCCTTATTCCTCCTAAGAAATTATTTGAAAACCCCATTTTTCAAGACATATGTGCCATAACAGTTATGCAACACACGTACATATGTTAATTTCTCTTTATTAGCCTACATATGCATTTATTTGGCTAAAAACAAATATAAATTTAGGGAATTTCATGTGAGGTTTATAGGTTTCTCCAGTTCTTGACCCCCTATTGCTCATGGCTAACTACTCTAGCCAGTTATTTGGAGTATAAAAAGGATCCAAGGGGAAGATGAGAGATAATCATCCCATATATCACCATTATGCTAGCCAATTTCCAACTCTGCAAGCCCTTATTACCAAGTCTTTGAGATCCCTCTTCATATATGGAAACCCCTATTTCCAACCATCCTTTCCGTTCTATCTTGTAATTGAGAGACTCCTCTCTTTTGTACTTGTTTTGAGCGAGGAAATCTAGGAGGATTGAGTTAGTCTTATAGAGGCTTGGGTGGAGGAATTTAGAAGCTGGTTCTGGAGCAGTGGCGACATCAACTCTAGGTCTGAACATGTAACTTGTTGTTCATATCAACAATATACCTCTCTTTCTCATCCCTATCTATTGTTAATGGTTTATTTTTGCTAACTTTATATGCATTCAGTAATATGGAAAATAAAATGCTAATCGTGCTTGATGTTTGAATTTATTAGTTAGTTATGATAACTACCTTTTGTGCAACCTATTTATTTTGTAAGTGCACATTGATATAGAAAGTCTTGGAGCGAGAGATTTAGAGTGTGGACTTGCAAAGGGGATCTACATCAAACTACAAAAATCAGGTAGGTGATCCTTCCTCTCATAGGTAGTTAGTTAGTTACTTCTATTTAACTTTTGTAGTTCGTTAAAGATTGTTCTATTATGGTCAATGACTATGTTGTGGCTATAACCCAAGCCATAGGAGTATATCCTTTGTCAACACTTATGAGTTTGATATGAAAACTATTGGTGTTACAAATTGTATTTTTGGCATGGAAAATAAAAGAGATTGGAAAAACATGAAACTCTGGTTCAACCAAAGGAAATATGTTGAGACAATATTACAAAGGTTTAATATGTAGGAATGTAAATGGGTCAAGGTCCCTAATATCGTAGGTGTAAAGTTACTATATATTAATGTCCCAAGACACAAAAATATGTTGAGGATGTGTCCCCTATTCCCTATGTAAGTGTAGTTGGAAGTTTGATGTAGCTATATAGTCTGTACTAGACTATACACTATCCATGCAATGGGAATTTTGATTAGGTATATGTCAAAAGCAAGGTAGGAACATTAGACAACTGTAAAGTGGGTCTTCAAATATTTGTGTGTCACTTCAAATTATGAAATCTACTACCAAGGAATATTTCGATTGCATAGAGAGATAGGTATATGGTTTTGTTGACACAAAATACGATGGAGATATTCACGTCATAAGATCTATAAGTGTTTTTTTTTAAACCTATTTAGTGGAGTAATTAATTTGATGAGCAAGAGGCAGAGCATAGTTGCATTGTTAATTACAAAAGTTGAGTACATGGCATCTACTCATGAAGTAAGGAAGTTTCATGTTTGTAAATATTTCATTTAGGTATTGGTTTTATTTAGAAAGCAATAAGGATATATTTTGACAACTCAAGTGCAATTTTTCTGGTAAAGAAACTTGTTTATCATGTTAAGACAAAGCATATTGATGTGCAATACCATTTTGTTAGAGACACGGTTGAAGAAAACAAAGTGTTGTTGGAGAAGGTTGATACCTTGAAGAATGTTGCAAACTCATTGATGAAGTATGTTAGTATTGGGAAGTTCTCTTGGTGTATAGAAGTAATGGGCATAACTTCCCTTAGTAGCTGATTATATTAATGCCTTCCAGTGGCCCCACATTTGCAAAGTATTCTTCAAGTGGGATAATGTTGCATATGTGGTCTATTATTTGCAGGTAAACTTAGCCACATTTCAATGATAGTGTGAGGGGGCATGTGGGGCTAGTTTCCTCCCAAGTTTAGGGTTTTAGTGGGGGTTTGAAGAAACAAATTGTTTTTTTTTGTGCTTTTTTTAGCCAATTTTGGCCCATTGTAATCTAATATTGATTATGGTAATAGGGTTGTAATCCAATGCAAGTTAATGGATCAGAGTTAATTGAAGCTACAAAAAACCTAAATATTGTATTGTGAATGCTTAAGTTTATATAATGAGATAGAGAGGTGCAATTTTTTTTAAGTTGCCTAATCTTTCACATAGATTCCATTTTTTGTATTTAGGTTTGAGTAACTTTGTAGTCTTATATTAGCTTTGATTTTTTGTCATTAAAAAGACTTTTGAATTGGTTAATGGTGAAATAAAAAGGTTTATAGATGCAACATAATTGATTGTGTGGCAGGTGCAATGTGAACAAATGAGTGGTTTTATTGGGAAAATAGTCTCTAAAAGTGTTATTAAGAGCAAAAATGGTGGTTTGGCCATCTGATTATTAAGAATGAAAATGGCCTTATTTCTCCTTTGTTTGACTATGATAACACTATACTTGAGATAATTTTTTAATTATAGAAATATATTTCTTTGCTTGGCATGATGCGTTTGTGATGGGGATACCATATTACATTACATGTGGTACATATTTGAGCACTTGTTGAACTTGATGATCATTGTGAGATCATGTTCAAGTTCTTGATTGAAGCACTTTAGTTGATCATCAACACCTTCAACATGTTGGATCACATTCAACTTCATCTTCTATTATCTTTCATGTCTTGTTTGGAACATTTTTCTTTGACACATTATGTACTTTCCATGATGATTCATGCTTTTTCTCTTCAAGGATATTTTTATAGATAACTCTCCATTTTCTTCACATATTCCGAAGTGGTGTGTGTGGAGAGTTTGGAGACATATTGGTTCAACAAATTATTACTCTATCTTGAGTTTCTTAGCACTTCATCATGTGCATATTGATGTTGTCATTACTATTCATTCTATATGATTCTCGATAGTAGAAGGTGTCTTCTCCTTGTAACTTATTGAGGATTTGATTTCATCTTATGGATGATTTCCTACATTGTTCTACTCAACAACTCAACCTTGATTCCATCAAAGTCTAGCTATCTTTTCCACTTATCCAAGATGTTTGAAGTTGTCATTAAAGGGGAATGTAATCTAATGCCATCTTCTTCCAAAAGCGTTCATCACATCCCATGGTGTAATGATTGTCTAGTGGCCACATTTACCATTGTACAACTTATCATTATGATGGTTGTGAGAACATCATTTTGAGGAATTTGTACACATAATGAGGCATCATTAGACTTATGAGATCTCAAATATATCACATTATTTGCCACATTTATTCGTTGTATAGCCTATGATTATGATGGTGGTGAGAACATAATTCTAAGGTGTTTGCACACACAATGAGGCATCATTAGACTTGCGAGATCTCAAATATTTGACACTACCGACTTATTATTTTTATGTAAATTAGTGTGTTCTCTGCCTAGGTGCTTATTCCTTTAGTCAACATTAAGTGGGAATGTTAGGATGTGTTTTAATTTTGTCTAGTGGCTTGATGTAGTCTTGTATTTAGTGTCATAATGATGATACTTATAACATCATTTGTGGGGCACTTATACATGTAATTAGGCCTCACTAGACTTTTGTAACATTAGCGCATGTGGAGATAGTTTTGGGAGTTATTTGATGGAAACCTATCTCTTAGGTAATGGTGACCTACACTCCTAGGTCATTCTTATCCACTACTTCTCCCTTATCTCTTGATGAGTTTATTTCTTACCTCATCATCAACCTATATGGATTGGTTGATCTCCACCCTTAATTGTACCTTATGATAAATGATCTAGGTTTCTCCTAGTTACTATAAATTCATGCCTCCTTGGTCTTAAATATTTAGGAAGGTGGATGGTGACTTAAATGGTCTTTATTGTTAGCCTTGACCCTATGGGTACTTAGGCTGTATCATCCATATGATTGAGAGTTGTATGGATCCTATTTGAACTACATACATGTGTGTGCTCTAGAAATTGCATTTGTGATACTTATACGAAGAATATAAGGTATTTCTTCCGTGGATATTTCTCTACCTTAGGGTCTTACCACAAAAATTATTGTACCCTTTCTCTTATTTGTTTAGATCTACTTTCATTTGCTTGATTCTTTCCATAGGAGTTTAGATAGGTTAGATCTTAGTTATATGTTTATACATACGTTCTTAGTCTTTCTACTTCTTAGTCTTTCATAGTAAAATATAAATGGGCATTTGAAGAAGCGCTTATCATTCTTCACTTTTGACATGGTATCTAGATATTGTGAAGAAACAACAACTTCCATTCTCTTCCCATCTTCTATTTCTTCTTGAATATAGGCTATTACATTTTCCTTGGTGACCAATTCTAGTTGAATTTTTAACACGGATTGAACATTATTTTTATCCATATCGTCCATTCTACTTTCCATGGATATTTCACTTTCCATGAACTGGGCTCCACTTTCCTTCAACTTCTCAATGACTCTAAGAAGGAATTTGAATTGGATAGCTAATTTCTTCTGTAACACTTATTTTTCCTCTTCAAATTGTTGGTGCATTTTCTTTTTTCATTTCTACATTTTTTTTAACATCTTGGCTAATATAATGCAACCCTTGGAGAATTTCCTCTCTCAAATATTTTCCCATGGCCACAAAATTGCAACTCCCACAAGCATAAAATAACTCCTTTGATACTATTGATCTACAATTTTATTTATTCTTTTATTTTTCCTAGAACTAATGTTTTTTGGTATCACAATATGAGACAAATACCTTGATATTGCAAAGGAAAAAAATATGCAACTCTGCTACCACAAGTCCACTCTCGAAGGGATTAGCAGAGAGAAAAATCTACTTTAGAATGTAGAAACTAACAAAGTTTCAATATAAAGAAATAATTCCTCTATGCAAAAAAACAGATGTTTACATTTACTATCCGGACACATCCATGTGTATTTCTTGGATTTTTTAAGAATATGGTTTCATTCAATTGCATAATGGAATAATCTACGACCAACACAAGGTTTGTACATAAAATCCCACTACAAATAAGGTTATATAATAATGATATGAAAAAATCCGCATAAAAAAGTGCATACCGAAAATTTGAAATGGAAAAACCCATTTTGCTTAGAAAAATTCCCATGAATGTTATTGCACAATAATATACATGAATTCTACAATTATGTACTTGAACTCTATAAGGAAACCTGTCCCACATATCTATTTTGGCACAACACTATTTTGTTCTTGGAATTAAAGTTTTCTACTCGCTACAGGAACCCTCTCCCTTGGTGTTCACTCTCTTTGTTAATATGAAAACAAGGGTTGTTAGACAAGGAACCTCCAAATATCCATTCATACAACCCCCAATTCTTTCTTGATTTAGAATCTCTTTTAAGATAATACCTTTTGTTTGCGACAATATTTGGTCTGCTATGTCTAGATAATATTTATAAACATAGTTAAGGGATGGTTTAGATCCAACCATTTCATACTAAGGTTTTATTGTTCACTATGGAAACTTAGATATCCTCAATAATTGGAAATGATTCTATTACAGATAATGGTTTAATTTTTTTCTAGCGACCCTTAGAGTTCCAAAATGTTGATATTTTGCATGTCAATGGCATAAAAATCCCTATTTTTCCTCGTAGAGGTGACATGTATCTCTCTTTATGATTTGGCAGGTGATTTTGTTTCATCTCCAACCAAATAGTCCATGTAGACCATGTGGAATTTTTCCAATGATGGGCGAAAGAGGATCCATTTCACAGTTCAAACCATCCCATTTCGAAGGTTTTTGGTCTCTAAGAATTAAGTAAATTCAAAACTCGAGTTCTAGCTCTTAGCTCTTGATGTTGACTTTAACTTTGACTCTAGCTTTGGCTTCTCACTCTAGCTCTAGGCTTTGGCTTCTCACTCTAGCTCTAGGCTTTGGCTCGAGTTTCTTACTCTATCTCTTGGCTCTTGATTTGAACTCATATGTTCCCCTTTGTTTTGTGCAACTTATTCATCTTGTACACCAATCTTCTTGGTTTCACTTTATGCTCACTCTTTATCTATGGGTCTTATCTTTTGTAAACTTCGACAAGATAGTTCTACATGACCCAAGTTGGGTGAAGTTGAACTTATGGGTCTTATCTTTTGTAAACTTCTACAAGATAGTTCTACATGACCCAAGTTGGATGAAGTTGAACTTACAGTAAATTATATTCCAATAGTTGCAAAACTCTATTAACAATTGATACTCTTGGTAGACTTTTCTTCTAGAGTTTAATTTTGAACAATTTAGCTCATGGTTTCAATTTTCGTCCAAGTAATATTCAATTGAATTTGTCTTATCACAATTATTGGGCACATGGATACTATTGATATGTATCTGTCCAAGATGTGCAATTAGTATTACTCCTTATACACACATGGACGTAATGATGACAAATAAAACTTAGGGATGAATATGGTTATCATATACAACTACTCTCATTCTTTTCTATATTTTCTTAGTAATGGCATGCCCCCTTACTTCCCTAATGAAATTTGAACTACTTAACCTCTAGGTGGAGTCTAGCTTGCTACATGGTGCTTAATTTTTCCATATGTGCATATCCCAAGTATAAACAATTTTGGTTATCATAAAATTGGAACCTTACCTTGGGTTTAGTTTTATTCTCGACTTTTTTAGGCCTCTTACCTTGGGTTTAATTTTATTCTCGATTTTTTTGGGCCTTTTAATACACATCCTTTAAGTAGTTTTCTACTACTACAATTGGTTCAAGATGATTCTCTCTCCCTAAGGTATAGTCATGCTTGTTGGATATTATTCCTCTAACTACTTGTAGAGGTATGTAGCTGCCCTCTTAGCTTTTAAACCTTTGCAGATGTAAAAAAACATTTGGTTCTTTTATGAATAACAAACACACACACATAAATGATTGAGCACTATTTGTTGGAAGATTGATTGTTGTCATTGATGTCAACCCTAGTCATGGGTTTTGGACCACAAGATTGATAAAGGTATTTGGACATGAAGGAAAATGCACATGCATATACAACACCCATGAATGGATAGTATACATCATGCTGTT
>ML781449.1:71572-93396 GCA_009831015.1 Picea engelmannii
TGGTGTATTGTGGTGTATTGGTGTAACTCTTATACTATTGTTCATTGCTCATTGGATATAATTGAATGGTTTAAGTATAAGTTGAAAAAGGTTTTTAAATTGTACTTGATACTGATTCACCCCCCTCTCAGTATCAACACTATTTGGGTGATTTTTAATGATTATTCTAATAATATGTAAATCTAGATTGAAAATCATGAGGTGAATGGGTGTGACCCTTGATGCTTCATTATTATTATTATTATTATTATTATTATTATTACACATTCATGTATGTTACATTGCATTCCCTTCAAAGATGCTTTGTCTTCGAAGTATTTTTAAGGAGAAGTTATTTTGATTGATTTACCCTTCTTCATGTGTTTTGCTTGGTACTTCCAGCTTTGGTTATGGAGGGTCATCTTGGTCATGGATTCAAATTTGAATGTTTGCAAGGTTTACTTGTCATGTGATTATAATACTTTTGAGTTCTTCTATTTTGTCTCTTGATGTGGTTTTTTGGTGATCATTAATATGATGTTTGTTTATATGACTTTGATATATAAACTTTTTTTCTTTGAAACTTTCATTTTTTACTAGTTTCAATGAATTCACCTTGTGATATAAGCTTCCAGACCCTTATGGTTTATACTTATCCCCTTGCAACTTGAAATCCACGAATTGTTCTTGGAGGTTCATGGGATAAATACCCAACTACATCAACCATTTTTCTCCTAACACCATATATATCCCACTGAGTGATAGCGTGCAAAATATTACCTTTGTAGTTCCAATCTTTGTCTTCATATATAAACCTTATGGAATCTTCCTATGCATTTGACTTTTTGACCATTTTCAATTCTAACATCGAGATATTTTGTAAGGGATACAAAAAAGGCTTAGTTTTTTGTGATATTGATAATAAAAAAATTGTGTGTGTGTGTTTCTAGAATCCATCAATATGGATACAACCTTCTTACTTATGGCTCCTCTGAGTTTCAAAGTATTAGGTTCCTTTTTTACTCCTATTGTAGCAGGTGAGATCTCAGGTTTTTCATTCCTAACTAAGTATTCAAATTTTTCGATGTTTCTTAGCCAAGGTGGAGTGTATTTAGATGTAGTTGTTTCATGTATTCTTTTGGATTTATGTGTTCCTTTTGGAGCAACAATTCTTCTTTCTTTCGAGGTTGACTAGTGCATGTGATTGTAGATAATGATATTTCAGGTATGGTTTCATCATTGTTGGACTCTAGTATGTCTTCTTCATTAGAAGCCTCTACTTCTTTTCCATCCATGATATTGTAATGATATAATTGTTTTGATACACATATGTGATATGACATTATTCTCCACAATTACGATAATTATTGTCCTTCATATTTACAAAATTTGAATTCTAATGTTTTTCCTCACTTATGCAATGTAATGAATTTAGAATTTTCTTCACCTAGAAAATGACATTGATTTGTGTAGCCTTGCTCATTATTCTCATATCAGGGTTGGCGTTCCTTACTGTAGCATATTTCATTAGTCTCATAGTACATTGGTTGTTGGTTCGTTAATTTATTTTTGACCAATTTTGCTTTCTTTCTAACATCAACTACAAAGATAATGATTTGCATCTTTATCTCTCTCCTTATATATTGTTTTAGTATGGATATGTAGAATTGTTTTGATTTTTTTGATGTTAAACCTCGTACCCATGTTGCTATAATTTCCCATTCATAGTTATACTCATCCACATCACCCTTTTTATGTAACCCATTAAATTTTGTGAATATATGTTCAAATCTGGTTGGTTACCACTATAAACCCTAGGCTAGTGTCAACAACATGCAAGTCAACGCCTAGTAGGAAATTTATAACTTAACAAGTCAATGCCTAGCAAGAAATTTATAACTTAGCAAGTCAAATCCTAGTAGGAAATTTATAACTTAGAAAGGACCAAGACGTTTAGAGACACACCTTCACCTATGCTTTAGCCTTATCACAAGGGGCCAACATGTCACTTATGGGAATTGAACCAGGGTGGGGAGGAGAACTAACAATTTTCCCAACCATCGAGCTATGCACCCTAGATATTTATTATAGCTCCCTTAAATATCCACCATGGAGGGTTTTTGTTCTCTTGGAGTTGTATGACTGAAAGCATCTTGAAATTTAATTCGAGTAGAAAATGGAAACTAGATGAAGTGTGGATTGTAGATGGGCAGTGATTTAACAATGGATTTGTAACAAAAATACAAGAATCAAGAGGAAAATTTGAGTTGATAATGGGTATGGTAGTTAGTCAATGAGAAGGTTGGCAACGATCGGTAGATTGCGAACATGGGGAAATATATTATGAATTGTAGGAATGATAACAATGGACATGAATGAATATTGTTGGCCAGATGAAGTGCGGAAATGATAGTCACACTGGTTGCAATCAACGAGGGTTAGAAAAAGCGACTGAATCAAGAAATGGCAGTTGATACATGGAGTGGAGGTGGAGGTGGAGAATCATTTCCTTGTTAGCACCAACAACATGCATCGATTTTTCCCATTACACAATGAATAGGGTGGACCGTGGAAACATGACAACTCGTTGTGCAATGATGCTATTTTCTCAACACTATACTATGTATATATAATTTTTTGTCAAAATTGTAAAGTGAATTATAAAGCATATTGTTTTCAATTTTTTCGGTGAATTATAAAGTCTTGCAATTTTTTTTTATTGAATTATAAAACTTTGTAAATTTTTGGTACATATTTCATTAAATTATAAAACATTGTAAAGTTTTCACTGTAAATATTTTGATAAAGTTTAAAATCATGTATAATAATAGGAAAATATTATCATTAAATTGACACTCATTTTCCATGTTTACAAAGAAATATAAAATTTCCCCTCTTTCCGATAACACTACAAGAATTAGGAGATGCATTTGGCATGATTCTTACTGTATACTTTTGTTAATCCATTTATTAGTTTTGATAATCTTTCACCACAAAGTTCCTATATGTGTTATTTCCCTCAAGTTCAAAAGAGATTAATGTTTTCTCTTCCACTCTTATTATGGATTTTCGTTACCGATTTATCAATTATGAAAAGAATCTTCAAGTGCATCATAGGTTGTTCATGAATAGTAATATACAAGAGTCTATCCATCAATAAATCCAAAATTATAAGAATTTTATAGGTCACATCCCATGCACAATTGTCTCTTTGATCATCCATTTGTGCATATTGTAAGTTTCTTGGGAAGAGTGCCCAATGGATTTTTAGAAGGAGTGGGAGGATTTTCTCTTGGAAAGCAATATCTCCCTCAATATTCCATCAATGAAAAATCTACAATATGGGTTTTGCTCGTGAATCTTTTCTGTTAATTTTTAACCCATGTTGTATTTTAGCCTTTGGGGACCACTGCCTCAAAAGACATGCACTGCCTCAAAATACGTGCAATAATGAAAACTTTATGAGACTGCCATGTTGAGAACAAAAATAATAGTGCACCATGGCCAAGGTATTCCTACAGACTGAATAGAAAAATAACTATGTGGGAAGACATAGGTGTGCATGACATGGACTAAACTAGGTCCCACAAACTGCAATCACCCCCACATAAGACTTGTGGCTCAACACAATTATGTGTTCCAATAGATCTATGTCACAACCTCCAATCCTATACAAGACAAGAGATAGTGAGACATGGACTAAAAGGACTGATCATGATCAGACTAAGTCTGGGAGTCCACTACGTAATCATCCACTATGGTTTACATGACTTTAACATGCATCCTTCGACTTACAATGGTGTATCCAAGTGAAAATATAGGGTACCTCTTGGAGAGGTAACATGTACATATATTAGTTATACCAAGCATTCCATCTTCCCCAAAGAATGTACAAATATTCCAAGAAACGAGAAAAGACCCTTTTTGCACCCTATTTCCCAAAAAGAAAATGTTGAAGAAGCCAATCCAAGTGTTTGTTGTCAAAGGGACATAAAGAGTAATATAGATGACTTGTTGTCAACATTTTATCCATAATGATGATTCAACTTGTAAGAGGGATGCTTGAAGAAAACATCTCTAAAGTTTTCTTTAAATTTATGTAGAATATAATCCCAATGAGCTTTTAAGGATACATCAAAAGGGATACCCAATTAACAAATTATGTGCCCTAGCTAGATGATTTTCTTGTTTGCACCAATACAAGAAAGAAAATCTTCTTCCCTTATAATAAGATCCTTGATTTCTTTACTCACAAGTGCTAGGGAAAAAAGATCCAAACCATGCATGGCGGGAGGACTTCGACCATCATATCCTCAACCAACTGAAATTTACTATATGTGCTTTGAGTAAAAAATGTTGCTCTTTCTATTGTGAGCATACTTAGAATGTGTTCAAACACATTAACTGCAATTAGTTAGCTTAAAATTGGATGAAATATTCATTCCAATCTTCATTTCCAAAACAAACCACTCTATAACAACAAGGATATTGTTGTCATTGTATTTGATGAGGTCAATTTGACATCATATTAAAATGTCAAGATCAAGGTTCCTACATTCACAGAAGAATCCCTAAACTAGTTAAATAGAGGACCCATGACATTAACACAATCAAACCTTGAGGAAAGATGATTAGGTTCCCAACCCAAAATGTGACTTTAATTACATTAGTTCTATGTTGATGTTATGTAACCATGTTACATCCTACATGTCATAAGTACTTGTAGTAACACATACTGTGTTTACACTATCTAATAAGTATATTGTAATTTGTAAAATCATTTAGGTGATTGTAGTTTGCAAACTAAGTGGTGGATTTGTCATTGAATGAAATTATCTGTAATTATTTTTTCAATAATTTGAATATTATGAGTTTGTTTGTTTTTAGAGATTTTTCCAAGGTTTATGAGTAGCTAGTTGACTCTTAGAGTTTGACTAGTGTGATCTTGGAGATAATATGTGAAAATTAGTTAGCAAGTTACATGCTTATTTTCTCACAAAACAATGATGGAGTAAAAAGCACCATGTTTCCATGCCTTAGAAATATGCTTCTATCCCTTGAGAGGTAGATATATGAGAGGACTAACATAGGCATGTGAGAGATCAGGGAATACAAAGTTTCTTATGTTGACCAAAATTCTATTATCACCATCACCATTAGCATCATCATCGAAGGAATGGCACTACAACCCATATGGGTTAACTTCATAAATTTTAATTTGACAAGTACTATCATAGCTGCCAACCACAACAAAATTTTAGGATGCATTAATAATTATAATATACACTTTATTCAGATTCAATTTTTTTTGTCTTCAAGGAGGTTTACCCATCCACTTTGCTCAAAATCTTGTTCCTTTGCAATCATAACAATGTACTAAATCTTGTAAAATAACAAAACTATGAACTATAACAACAATGTTAAGTTCAACGGTGAAACTAACACACACAACCATTGATGATAAGTAAAATAAGATTTAAATTTGAAACTTAATAAAATCATGATTCTTTCACGTTTATAATAAACAGAGCATAAAAAACAAATCAAAATGTGGCGTAAAATTGTGCACAATGCATTTGAAAGAAATATGATATAGTTGTTATGAATTGAAGCATACCTAACCGATGCAAATGATGCCGGTTTTATTTTGTGATGGTGCCTCTTTCAACATACTTTCCTATTGTCTAAGAGATGTTGAAGATGTTTCTAGTAAACCCTAATCTAGTGAAAGTTGAAACATACTTGCCTCTCCTCTTTAATTCCCCTCTAAACATGCACGTTCTCTAAGATATATTGAAGGTGCTTTGAATGAAACAAGTAATGCAAACCATAGAGGGTCATATTATGAATGACTAAAAATATATCATAGTATTTATAGAAATAATCTTTTCTATTATGATCTTACCTACCTTAAAAAAATCACATTATGTGCATATCTTGCAACCATCCCAGACCACGAAAATAAATATTATTCGAGCATTTCATTAAATAGCTTCAAGGACTCCTCCACATGTACATTCTTTGCATATATAACAATCATAGAAGGCCATAAGACCAAACCACCTTTAAGGATTTTTTGAAAGAGCTTGATGGCCTTATCAACATATTCATTCTATGTATATCCAACCATCATTGCAGTCTATGAGACAACATTATTGTGAAATTAGAGGAATGTTTGTCTTATGCCAATAGGTTTCCTACGATGATTATGTAGGAACCTAGTGCATATTCCATTTTTCTCTTCACAAAGCAAAGAAAAGCTCATTTCTTTTTCCAAATATCAACATATTTTCAAAGAAAACACAAAGCAAGAATAATAGATTCTAAAAGATGAAGATGCTTAAGCCATGCCACAATGTGAAAGGAAATACAAATGTCTTTCGTCGAACCAAAAAATATATGAAGAAAACAATAATAATTAAGGAAAACACATTAAATACACAAAGCCATAAACTAATCCTAACACTCTATGTTTCTAATAAAACATGAATATCACCTTTACCTAACAAAATTGGACATTTTTATCACATAAGTAAACTAATGTGGAATATAACCTAATTTACTGCAAGACTTTCTAAAACTACTATTCTAAAATAATTTATTACATAATTCGCTTGCCCTAGGAAGATTTCACCACGTTTCTACCATACTTCTAGTCCCAAATAATAATGCATGAGACCAAGATCCTTCATATCGAATTTAGAGGCTATCTCCCTCTTACTCTGAATAATGAGAGGCTCTGCACCCGTTAGAAAAAAATCATCAACATATACTAGGGAGTGGCTATAGTGAGGGATATGGGGGGCTATAAATGTATAAGAAAGTGATTGGAGTGGCTATAAAGTATCTTCCAAAATTGTAGATCTATGTTTTTTTAATAATGTAATCTATTCATGTGCATAGAAGTGTAAGGGTTCTACCCCATATTTTTCCAATTAACATATTGTTGTCCCATCTGATTAGTGTTACTCCCACATAGTTAGCCCAACATTGTATCAATAAGACAAATCAACTCAAGGAAAAAGTATTTCTTCTCTTGACACAAATAAGTACCCTACATTTTAATTGTGGCTGATATGACTACTAGTGTTACTAATGCACACTTAATGTATCTAGGTAGTGCCCTCATGATCAATGAAAAAATGTTGGAAGAAAACTCTGATGCTTTGTCTTTAGAGAATAAACTTGTTTTACTTCTCTCTGTTACACTAAGATACCTCTTTTCATACTTGAGAAACAAAAGTGTTATTTTTGGAGTTATAAAATAAGATCACATCTCACTATTTTAAAATAATCTGGAAAGACTTCTTGAAGTGGGATGAGAATGTTCCCTGTCAATGTAGACAAATGGACGAGTAGACATGATTACCACACACTAAAAATGTGTTTATGGGATATATTCAACAATTAAATGTTCACATATAAATACATAAATCTATGCCTCAAGATAAACACACTATCTTAGCACACTAACAATCTATTGAGAGAATATCTCAATCACTCACCAAAATAGGAGCCAACTAGTTGGAAATAATCTCTCACATCCAACAAAATCTAACAACCTCCTAAAGCTTTCCATATAGACTTATTACTTAGAGACAAACTCTACCTCACATTGACCAATGATAATAACAATCATAACCTTTAATATGATCACACATAAGACAAGTAAGAGTTACTCATTTCAACACTCACCCTTAATGAGTACTTGTCTCAATATTTTTCATGTCTTCATCATCAGCTAGTGCTCTCCAACAAATGATTCACCATGAATCGAAGACGCTACTCATCAAGAAAGTCTAATTCAAGTCCAACCTAGGGCTTACATCTTGTACCTCGATCATGTTGACATCAACAAATTGTCAAAGTCCATGTAAATGAACAACCATCCACCAAAATACATGGGTACCTAATTGATACGAAAAATCCTTAGATGCTGATAATTTTAAATACACATAAATATCTACCTGATCTTCGAAATAAAATGATCGCTTGATTGTTTTGCAAATACATGTGAATAACTTATCTAACCAAACCCAATTTAATGATAAATACCTTTGAAATTAAAAAAAATAATATAATCACATACACAAGTTGGAGAAAGCGGAGTTCAACCAATTTGGGCTACCTCTCTGGGTCCACTTCCAATAGAGACTTTTTTATATTAATGCTCAAATGCTTGCATTTTACAATGAAATTTTTTAAATGTTTCTCAAATGTAAAAATGAAGTGCACCATTGAATTCCTGGCGAAAAATTGTGCAAAATTTATATAAAATACTTGAAATTCCATCAAGGTACCCCTTGACATGCTTTACGGTGTTGCCTCAAATGCCTTGTACCCTCGACATGAATTATGAGGTAATTCTCTGCATAAAATTGTGTGTCCATAACCTTGGATTAAGTGCCATTAAATAGGGCATACCCCCTAACCAAGTCTCGAATTCCAAGGTTGGCATCTAAATATAGTTTGGTTGTTTCCATAACCAAATCCAGACTTGTAGTTGAATTGGTTAAGTCTGTTGGCAATATATGGTAGGTTGTGGGTCCCATTCCCACCGACCACCGTATGATTTGTTGATTTTTTTTGTTATATATATATATATATAGATATGGTTTATTACTTGGACATGACCCGAACTTTGGGGTATATAGTTATAACATATGTTATAACTCACATATGTGTGGATAATTCGTTTAATGGTTAACCCGCCCATGAATATTGGATATAGTTCATGGTTTTATGTTATACCATGTGGCCATATATATAATGGGTCGAGGGTTAAGCCCTTATCCCTTTTCTCCACCAACCATACATTATAACCACTTCAAATATATTTGTTGCCATGTATAGGTTAAGACCTTTGTGGTGGCATGTTGGTGGTGGGGGCTATGTTAAGGCTTACAAAAGTTATGAAGATCACAGGTTTGAACCCCATCAACTCCATAAATTTTAATATGCATTAGCCATTATAGGCCAATGGGAGGTTTCCACGTGGCCGCCTCTCATTGGCTCTCCAATGCCACATGTCAACATTTGATTGAACCAATTGTTTGCCACTTGTCAACCTGTCATTAGTCCACCTGGAGGTAAAATTGGCCAAATAAGCTACCAATTAGGTGCCACATGTCACCCTTGCAGTGGTGACTTGTGTCACCTCTCTATTTTCCCAAGTACTTTGACCTTTGACTTTTTTCTAGGTTTGATTGGAACTTTGACGACTCATAACTTTTGCATACGAACTTCGTTTGAGGCAAAATTTGCACTATTAGAAATCTATTGCCGAGATCTATGCAATGATTGTGTTTTTTAGATGATTTTAAGAATATGAATTTTGATCATTTTGAACCATTCTGGACCTTTGTGGATGTTCCAGATATTTCTGAACCTCTATGACCATTCTTGGATCCTCCTAGATCATTCCTCTCCATTGGAAGAATTTTGGACCTCCAAAAGTTTTGATTACTCAACAACTAAGTGAGGGTAGAGTTCCATGACCCTTATGATATCCATCCATTTGGATTTACTTGGTTTTACTCCTTTAAGACCAACTCGAAGATATTCCACATCACCTCGTTGTGAAGTTCTAATTCTTCCATCGAGAATGAGATCTTCCTGTAGCTCGTTCAAATATTATGGAGCAAAAGCATCAAATGTTGGAAATTGAATACATTCATCTTCATCCATAATCATAGGAGGCTCATAAAGCTTCAAATTCTCAACATTTACCATTGAATACATATGTATGTAGGTTGGTATATCTAAACGAAAGGCATTAGTACCATTCTTCTCTAAGATCTTGAACTGACCATATCGGATTGGACTTAGATTTTTACATTCACCTTTCATTATATATTTGTTGATATGTAACCATACTTGATCACCTACTTTGAATTGATGATCAACCAGATGTTTATCATGCCTTTCCTTATACTTTGCTTGGATATTCTCCAATTGTTCCTGTACTTATTGATGTACATGTTGAATCTTTTGAATGAACCTTTTAGATTTTTCTGTATCATCTTATCCATCTTCTTTACTTGCTTCTCCAAAAAGCAATTCCATAGGTGATTTAGGAAAGTACCCCAAACATACTTCAAAAGGAATTTTCTGAGTAGATGAATGCATGGCATGATTATAGGTATGCTGTATATAAGGTATCTGTTCATCCCATAATTTAGGATGCTTACTGCAGTATCCTTGAAGTAGATGTACCACTATTATGTTCACCACCTCTATATGTCCATATATCTATGTATGAAAAGTCATGCTCTTCTTCAACTTAGTTTCCATTAACTCTCATAAATGAGACCAAAACTTTCTAAAAAAGTGAGTGTCTCGATATGATATAATAGATGTAGGAAGTCTAAAATTAACCCATACATTAGTAAAGAACATCCGTGCTTTATGTTCAGTTGTGACTTGTTTCTTGCATGGAATTAGAATACACATCTTGCTGAATCTGTCCACCACGACATATAGATAATCATGACCTGTCCTGGACATCGACAAACCCCCTACAAAGTCCATGGAGATACTTTCCCATGGTTGTGAAGGTACCAGAAGTGGTGTATATAACCCTAGATTTCGATTGCTAGTATTACTTGTGGCACACATGACACACCCTTTTATATACTTGGAAACTGTCTTGTTCATCCGAGGCCAATAACAATACCTTTGTAACTGTGAAACTATCTTACCAACCCCGAAATGACCAGAGATGAGAGATGTATGAGCTTCTTGAATTACATTTTCTCTTTCATCTCCTGGTATACATAATGTTAGGGACCTAACCCCTCACGTAGGTAGAATAATATATTTCCATGTAATAAAGGTCAATATTAATAAGGCCTAGTAATAAGGAAGAATAAGTCCAATGTAAAAAGACCTAATAGAAGCTTCCGCTTCTAGAATGATCTTCCTCTAGATTATTCTTTTGATAGACATATTTATTATAAATAGGAGTTGAGGGTATGAGAAGTTTTGTCTTGGATATTATTGTAATAGAGATCTTCTCTGTTGGAGGTCCCCCCCTCGAAGAGGCAAGTGAACATTGCTCTCAGTAATCAAAGTGCTCTTTCTGGTGTTATTCTGGTATCATTTTGGTATTATTGTGGTGTTGTTTTGATTATATTGTTGTTCATATGCCATTTCTAGCTATTTATTTATGTTCTGCATAATTTTTTTATATCTGGAATATTACAAGTGGTATGAGAGCACCTTCCTTGGCAACAAATTGTGGGTTAAATAATTTTCAGGGTAGAGACGTATTCCAACGTCTTTAAGCTAAAAATATCTGTCATTACACGCATAAACCCATGGTTGGGGATTCATACACGAAGAAAATACAAGTGGTACTTAATCACACATCTGTTGGCCACCATTGTAACCCCTGTTGGTACCCCTTTGAGTGGTAGCGCATCATACATCACCTGTATACAGATCAACCTAGATCTCTTGAAGCCCTCCATAGATAAACCGATTGACCACCTAACTGCTATAGTTCCACCAAGAACACTACTCAGGAAGATACTCTCTAGTACCTAGGTAGTCAGGTAGTATGGCTAAGGGTATGGTCTAGCCTCCTTAGTTGGTGCCCTGAGATATTGGGCCGAGTACTACTGTTGGACCCTACATGTATATCAGAGAACTATAGCATAGGGAAAACCCTTGTCTGTATAACCCTTGAATACCCTAACCCTTGGGATGGAAGAAAAAACATAACAAACAAGATCTATTGCTACGCACCTGTGTCTCTTGCATTCGGGTTGTGAAATTTATACACATTTCTTCCTGTTAATCATTTTTGAATTTCGTCCCTACAATATTTCATTAGCGCAGGCACACTTATTTGGGACCTATTCCATTGGATTCCCCTTTTCTCCCTGATCACAGTCATACCCTTCATTTTTAATCCTTTTTGTTTTAGTGGACCCGACCCTTCCCAGTTTCCCAATTTTTCCGCCTATCCCATTCTATTTCCATTCAAGCACTGATTGTCATGGTACCTATCACTTCTAAGTATTTTATTTTGTGGTCCCACCCACCCATTTTTTTTCCTTACCCACACTTCCCCTCTCCAAATGTCCACCACTCGCAACTAAGATCTCCAAACTTCCATCAATCAAGCCCATGTCTCCATCAAACATCTCACATCTCAGATGGATTCCACCAATTCCCACATTGACAACTTGGAATCCAACCTCACAACCCAATTTACCTCCCTCTAGTCTGCTGTTAATCAATTGTTGAACCTCCCCATGGGTCCGTCTTCATCAACACAACTCGTTGGCTGTTGATTCCTCTCAGTCTCCACATTTTCACTCCAACTCCTTTCATTGTGAACCCTGTCTTCCTTGAGTAGAGGTCACTAAATTTGATGGATCTGATTCTAAAGGTTGGTTCACTCAAATGGAGCATTATTTTTCTCTGCATGGTATTACTGATGATGGCGAAATGGTGGCAATGGTAAAAAAAATCACGTCAGGGGTATATTGCATGGACCTAGTTTGTTGCTAAGCTCTATGCCTGCTTTGATACTGATACCCACTATCTAGGTCATTTGACCAAGTTGAAATAGTTAGGCACAATGAAAGACTTCATCACTACTTTTGAGCATTTGGCCTTTCAAACAGAGGACATGCCATATGCATTCTTCCGTGAATTCTTTATCAATGGTCTCAAGGATGAAATCTGATCCCAGGTTCTCATGGCCCACCTCCCACTTGGTTGGAAGCTACTCAATGTGTTAAAGAGGCACAACAAGTTATTTTTTCCCAGAACAAAAAAAAACCCCTTTTGTTCCTTGCCCTCAACCCGTGAATCCTAACCCCCCTGTTACTCCCCTCAAGGTCCAGAAACTAACTAGGGATGAAATGGCTGAATGCCAACTAAAGGGTCTTTGCTATAATTGTGATGAAAAATATTTTCTGGGGCACAAGTGTAAGGAACAAATACTATTTATGGCCATCTACAAAGATGTTCCTAAAGAGGATGTGACAATTCCCCTTGTTGAAGAACCCTCCCTTCCCGATGCCACCCAAGAGCTTGCTGACCCACCTGAAGTTGACCACCTTATTTCCTTGCATGCCCTCACTGGCTTCTCGGCTTCCCAAACGCTCAAGCTCATTGGATACATTAAGCACAGGAAGGTCATCATCCTTGTTGACAGTGGTAGCACCCACAATTTTATTCATCATCACATTGCCCAAGAAACTAATTTCTATATTTGTGCTGTCAATAATTTTCAAATCATGATAGCCAATGGTGGGTCCATGAAATGTGGTGGGCGGTGTGAAAATGTCTATCTTCAAATTGGAAATTACCAACTGAAATCTCATATGTTTTCCATTGACATGGGAGGTTGTGACATTGTGCTAGGTGCTGAATGGTTATGCACTTTAGGTCCCATTCTTATGGATTTTAAGGAATTAACCATGCAATTCCAATAGGAAGGACAAAAGTATCAATTCCAAGGTCTCACAACTGGTTCTCCTGAGATCATTAGTTCCCATCGTATGGAAAATATCCTCAAGAAAGGCCACTCTGGTATCATTACTCAACTCTATTCTATTCAAGCCATTAAGACACCCTATGTGCATATTGACCTCCAAGCTATCCTTTCCAAACATCAAGCTATTTTTCCACTCCTCAGGGAATTCCTCCTTATCTTGGTGTTCATGATCATTCCATTCCCCTTGTTCATGGCAACATTCTTCCAAATGTTCACCCTCATCGCCACCCCTTTCCCCAATATAATTAAATTGAGAAAATAGTGTAGGGATTTCTCCAAGCGGGTGTTATCTTCCCTAGTACCAACCCCTATTCTTCCCCTGTGGTCATGGTACTTAAGAAAGAAGGTACTTGGCACATGTGTCCCTACTTTCGTGCCCTCAATAAGCTCACCATCAAGGAAAAGTTCCCCATTCCTATCATTGATGATATCTTGGATGAGCTGAGTGGTGCTTAGTGCTTCACTAAACTTGATTCGTGTTTTGGCTACCACCAGATACGTATTCAAGAAGATGACATACCCAAGACTTCCTTTTGAACTCACGAGGTTCACTATGATTTTTTGGTCATGTCCTTTGGCTTGTGTAATGCCCCCTCCACCTTCCAAAGCCTCATGAATCATGTCTTCCATCATTTTCTCCATCATTTTGTCTTAGTTTTCTTTGATGATATTCTCATCTATAGTAAAACTTGTCAATCTCATCTTTCCCATGTGGATCAAATTCTCCATCTTCTCTCGCAGCATCAACTTTTCCTCAATAAATCTAAATGTGCTTTTGGCGCCTCAAAAGTCGAGTACTTGGGTCATCTTGTTGGAAAGGCCGGTGTCAGTGTGGATCCTAAAAAGATTGAAGCTATGAAAGATTGGCCTGACCCAAAGACTCTCAAAATCTTGCATGGATTTTTGGGTTTAATAGGTTATTATCACAAGTTTGTTAATAATTATGGAAATATTGTGACACCTCTCATTGATCTCCTTAAAAAGGATTATTCCACTTGGACTCTAGTAGCTGCTTAGGATTTTCAAACCTTGAAGATGGCCATGTGCACCACTCCAGTCCTGGCCCTTCCTAATTTCACAAATACCTTTGTCTTGGAATGTGATGCTTCTGGGAAAGGAATTTGCACCATCCTTATGCAAGAGGGTCGACCTTTGGCCTTTACCATCAAACAACCGTCAGAGCACAATTTGGGAAAATCAATCTATAAAAATTAAATGTTGGCTATTCTGCATGCCGCGGCTCTTTGGCACCCTTATCTATTGGGGAGACGCTTCTAGATTAAGACAGATCATCAAAGTCTCAAGTATTTTTTGGAACAATGCCTTTCCTCCCCCGCTCAACAAAAATGGGTGACTAAGATATTTGGATATTATTATGAGAGCATTTACAAGAAAGGAAAAGACAAATTGGTTGTTTATGCACTTTCCAGAAAATATGAAGATGAAGGGTCCCTTTTTTCTCTCTCCTTCATTGTACCAGATTGCCTCCAAGTTGTTCACCAAGAATGGCTACAAGATCCCAAAATTTTTCATTTGATACAACAATTGCAATCCAATTCTCCAGTCTCCCCAAGGTATTCTTGGCTCAATGATGAGCTTCGATAAAAAGGCTGTTTGTATTTAAGTACACAGTCAAAATTTAAATCCATGATACTTTCTGAGCTTCATGCTACACCCACAACTGGGCACTCAGGGTTTACCAAAACCTATGACCGGGTCAAATGTTCTTTTTTTTGGGATGGTATGAAACATGATGTTCTTAATTTTGTGGTTGAATGTGATGTGTATCAATGCAACAAGGGAAAAACAATCAAATCTCCTGGCACACTACAACCGCTTCCAATTCCACTTGCTGTTTGGCAAGATATCTCTATGGATTTTATTGTAGGCTTACCTAAATCGAGAAATAAATCAGTCATAATGGTGGTAGTTGATCATCTTTCCAAGTATGTTCATTTTTTTTCTCTTCAAACCCCTTTACAACATCCACTGTGGCTCAACTTTTGGTGGATCAGATCTTCAAGCTTCACGACATGCCGCATTCTATTGTTTCTGATCGTGACCCAACTTTCACTAGAAATTTTTGGCAAGAACTGTTCAAGCTCCACAGAAACCAATTACATATTAGCATAGCTTATCATCCCCAGACTGATGGTCAAAATGAAGTGGTAAACAAGTGTTTGGAAAAGTATTTGAGTTATTTTGCATCGAAAAGGAAAAATCACTAGGATCAATGGTTAACACTAGCTGAATGGTGGTACAACACTTCTTACCATACAACTACCCGCATGAATCCTTTTGAAGTGGTATATGGAAAAAAATCACCTTCATTTCTCTGATATTTTCTAGTTTTGTAGAAGGTCCAGGCAGTTGACCAAATGCTTACAGTTCGAGAGGCTATTCTCTGTACCCTCATAAAGAATTTGCTCATGGCCCATAATCGCATGAAGCAACAAGAAGATCAAGGTCATTCTGAACTTCAATTTGCAGAAGGGGATCAAGTGTTTCTTCGAATGAAACCTTACAAGCAAAATTCCCTCAAGGTTGACCATTGTCAGAAACTGGCGCCCAAATTTTATGGTCCTTATACCATTCTCAAGTGGGTGGGACATGTGGCCTACTAGTTAACTTTGCCTAGTCATTCTAAGCTCCATCCTGTTTTTCATGTTTCCTACTTAGAGAAGGTGATTGGAACTACATGACAAACTCAAACCAACCTTACTGAGTTGGATGATAAGGCTCCATTTGGCTACAACCACAAGCAGTTTTGGACCAGTGGGAGTGTCATCTGCGTCAGCGAACCATCAAGGAATTGTTAGTCTAGTGGAAAGATACAACTCCAGTAGATTCCACTTGGGAGCCAACTACTATTCTAAAACAATTTCCTCATCTCAAGCCTTGAGGACAGGGATGTTTTTAAGGGGGAGGACATGTTAGGGACCTAAACCCTCACATAGGTAGAATAATATATTTCCATGTAATAAAGGTAAATATTAATAAGGCCTAGTAATAAGGAAGAATAAGTCCAATGTAAGAAGACCTAATAGAAGATTCCGCTTCTAGAAGGATCTTCCTCTAGATTTTTCTTTTGATAGACATATTTAGTATAAATAGGAGTTGAGGGTATGATAAGTTTTGTCTTGGATATTATTGTAATAGAGATCTGCTCTGTTGGAGATTGCCTCCTCGAAGAGGAAAGTGAACATTGCTCTCAGTAATCAAAGTGCTCTTTCTAGTGTTATTCTGGTATCATTTTGGTATTATTGTGGTGTTGTTCTGGTTATATTGTTGTTCATCTACCATTTCTAGCTATTTATTTATGTTTTGCATACTTTTTTTATATCTGGAATATTACACATAATTTCCCAAGATGATATAATAAATTGTCATGCATATAATAATTTGACTATTGATTGTCATGAGTTAATGCATCATATACTTCTTTAAAATCATCATTCCTAGCATGTTGTTCTACATAACTTTCATGTGCTAAAGGATTATGCCCGACTATTGTGGATGCATTAATTACTGGTCTTGATAACATATTTTCAACCTTGTTATGAATACCCTTCTTATACTTGATTACCAAATGAAATTGGTGTATAAAACCCATCCACTTGAAGTGTCGTGATTGTTGTAGCTTGGTTTGTAATTGCAAATATTGTAATGGTTGATGATTTGTATGAATGATTATCTCCTTTTCCATTTAGTAATGGTTCCATTTATTTGCACTTTGTTCCAACACATACAATTCCTTATCATATGTTGGATAGTTAATAAGATCTTGAGTGAAAGTATCAGTATGATAACATATAGGGTTATCTCATTGCATCAAGACTACTCCCATGGCATATTCGCTTACATTGGTTTAAATCTCAAATGGTTGTTGTAGATATGGTAATTCTAGAACTGGTGTAATGCTTATCTTTTCATTCAATGTCTTGAAGGATTTCCGTTGCTTGCCTCCCCATTTAAAGACTTTATTAATACTCGTTAATGCATAGAGGTACTGCTATGTACGAGAAATTAGTAATGAATTTCCTCCAGTATTGTACTACTCCTAAGAAGCTCCTAACTTTGGTGGCATTAGTTGGCTTGGGCCATTTCACATTGACTTCTACTTTTGTAGAGTCTCTCTTTAACTGACCACTCCCTATAATGTAACCTAAATATACCAGAGAAGTTTTTCCAAATTCACACTTAGATAACTTGATATACAACTTCTCCTTCTTCAAGAGTTCAAACACTATCTTGACATGCTTTATATGATCTTTCCATCTTCGACTAAAGATCAACATGTCATCTAAATAGACAAAACCAAAATCATCTATAAAGGGTCTTAACAAATCATTCATCACTCTAATAAAAGTTGGTGGTGTGTTACATAACCCAAATGGCATAACCAACCATTCGAACAAGCCTTGCTTGGTCTTGAAAGCAATTTTCCATATGTCGCTTTCTGCAATTCTTATATGATGGTTAACACTTCTCAATTCCAACTTAGTGAAATACACAACATTCTTTAATTGATCTAATAGAGCATCTATTCTAGGAATGGGATAATGGTTCTTTACCATAATCTTGTTCAGGGCTCGAAAATCAATAGACATCCTCTATGTGCTATCTTTTTTTGGAACTAAAACAATAGGAGAACCACACAAAGAGAAGCTTGGTCTAATGATTCCTTTATCGAGTAGCCCCTGAACTTGCTTCTTGATTTCTACATTCTTGATCACTGATGACCTGAACATTCCAACATTTGAAATAGGAGTTTCCTCTTGCAAATATGTTTCATGTTCAACCTCCCTTTTAGGAGGAAACTCTATAGGTTCCTGAAACAACTCATCATAATTAGATATTATGTTGATCAATTCATATTTATGATTTGTATCACAAGTTGTTAAAGAATTTGTTATATCTTCTTCTTTCTGTTTCACTATCATGAGAAAAAAACATTTACTTGTGCTCACAAGTCTCTTCATTTTCCCTTTTCTCACTAAAGAAACATTAGTTTTTATGCAATGATCTTTGACAATATATTCAACCCCATCCTTAAAAATATGATATTTATTTCTTCTCGATAGACCTTCTTGTCAAATAGATATGGACTACCTAAGACAACGCCGCAAATGTGAAGATGCACAACATCTACCTCAACGTTGTTAAAGAACTTAGCTGTAATTGCAAACTTGATCTTACACTATTTTGTCACTTGCAACTTAGCATCATCACACACCCAACCTAATGGATATGGCTTTTTGTGAGGTGTCGTATTCAATCCTAACTTCTTAACAATTGCTTTAGATATTAGGTTAACTTGATATCCACTATCAAATAAAGTATCTACCTTTGTATGCTTGACTACAAATATGACATGAAAAAACTCTCTCCTTTTCTTCAGATCAATATCACTTTCCATTTTGACAAATTGAACTGAATAATTTGAATTGAAATTTGATATTTCTTTGCTTTCTATGGACATGATCTTGGATTCATCTTTAGAATATGACCCTGGATCCCGATGAGCTGATGCAAAAGTATTCTGCTTCCCTTTATCCTTGAATTTCTTTGGTCGTAATTTGGATGCAACTTCCAATACTATGATTCCTCATGTCCCTTTCACTTATAGTGGGAACATGTAGGTTTTACCTCATGTTGATTCACTATGGATTATTTCTTACTCTTCCATTTAACTTTCAGTTTCTTCTTGAACTTGAATGACTTCTTATCTTCACTCGCATGGTTACCCTTACTAGCCTCTAGATGTGTATCTTGTACTAACACCTTATCAATATTAGTAGGGATAAACACTAGAATAGTGTGACAAAGATATGATTCATGACACCAATACAATTCAGAAGAGTTTCATGAGTATACAACACAATTCCTAGGTATAATGCCTTCTTTTTGAATTCCTTTGTATATGCCTGAATATTCTGGCCTTTACCCTATCTTAGATACTACCATTCAAACATTTTCATTTGTGTATGTGCCAGTGGATAAAATTGTTTCTTTATAGCCTTAGTAAACTTATCCCGAGGATAGACTACTTTACCCTTTCGAACCATATAAACTTTCATCTTACTCTCCCACCATATTAAGGCAGTGCCACTTAGTTGAAGAAATTCTAACAATATCTTTGCAACCTCTTCCATGATCTTTTGAACCCTACAATATACGCCCATCTTCTTGATCCAATTGTCCAATTTATCAACATTCAATTCTCCATCATAGGTTGAAAACTCGAACTTAACTGTCAGATACTTGGCTTAGGTTGATAGATAGTTGGTATGGATTGTATGTTGTCATTGATGTCAACAATTGGAGAGTGATATTGTAGATTGATGTCAACCCGTAGTGATTGATTTAAACCCTTGGAGAAAGTCTGGTAGCGAATTTCGGTAGCACAAAGGTTTGGGTAATGAACCCAAGGTTGTTTCATGTATAATGTTAAGGATTTTAATATATTTGAAGGTAAGACTATTCTATATGGATAGTACATGTCATTCAATTTCTGGTGGTATGTGGAACGTCACATAACTCCTCACATTTAGAGAGTTATGGCCATGAGAAGTTGGAGAACCCAGGTTTGGGTAATGTACTGTTTGATGGATAGTACATGTCATGCCATTTCCAGTGGTATAGTACATATCCATGTCATATTCCATGTACTATTCCATGTTTGATAGTACTGTTTGATAGTACATGGATAGTACATGTCATGCCATTTCCAGTGGTATATGGAATGTCACATAACTCCTTATGGTTAGAGAGTTATGGCCATGTGAAGTTGGAGAACCCTCACGAGTCATCTAGAAGCCCCAAAAGGTCAAAGCAGTCAAAGTGGTTTAAGATTTTTTTAGGTAAATAATAAAGTGAAGTGACGAGTGTACTATAATTCAAAGAGAATACAAAAGAAATTATTTAAATAATAAAGTTAATGGAGAAATTACCAAATTGAAAAGTGGTTAGAAGTGGGTTAGCCTTAAAATAAGGAAAGTGGTTTAAGATGGTTAGAAGGTAACCCCTTGAGGTAAAGTGAAGTGATGAGTGTACTATAAGTCAAAGTGGATACAAAATAAATTATTTAAATAATAAAGTTAATGGATAAATTACTAATTGGACAAGTGGTTAGAAATTGATTAACCCTAAAGTAAGGAAAGTGGGTTAAGATGGTTAAAAGGTAACCCTTTGAGGAAGCTACATGAAAGTATAAATAAGAGGCAAGGCTCTCTCATTTCACATCAAACTTGAGAATATTGAATATATAGAGGTGAATGAGGTAACCAAAGGATATCTAAGCCTAATTTCAGAGATAAGGTGAAGTAAAGAAGACCGAAATTAAGGGGAGGATAAATTCTTTTGATGATGCTTTCTAGGGTATGTTATTTACATGCCATCTGACCATTTTCGCAATACCTTGTTTTCTAGAATGATTCAGACCGTGAAATTTATAGGACATTGAGAAAACATATCCAAGTAGCCATGGTACAAATTTTAGCTTGTGGTTCGTTGTAATTTTGGAGTCACACTCCGTGGAAAATAGGGTTTGTGGCTAGTCCTGAAACTAGTCTAAAACAAGTGTTTCGGGTAAAAACATCATAACTTATTCATAACAGATCCAAATTAATTAAGACCAAATGTGTTGGTTAGAGTACAATATGTAGTATTCTATGTAACATTTTCATATCCATACAACAAATATTCCGTGCGAGACACGCTCTACAAGTCCGCTGTCTAGAATAAGCCAAAATTCAACAAGGTATGCATTTTTTCTATAACTCCTTTTCTGAGAGGTTCCAAGTAGTGAAACCTGGAGGAATTGCATAAAATACACTGAAGAACATTGTGTACTATTTTCATATATTTATTCATTACAGGTACATAGTTATGATTATTTAAAGTTATGGTTGTTGACTAATCCAAAACTAGTCATGTGAGACTAAAGAAACATTGGATGAAAATGCTAGCTTCTTGTTGTTAAAGTTAAGGAAGGTTTGAAGGTATGTGATCATATACACCATGTCTATTATAGAGTTACAAATCAGATTTGGATGATGAATTTGATGAGGTCTTTTGGTTGAGATACATGATGGGTACATGGTTGAGCAAGTAGTTGATGAGTTGGCACATACATGAGGTGTATAGTTGATGATGTTGGTACATCTTGATGAGTCATAATAGATGCATAGTTGATACATGATTGGTACATACTTTGTACATGGTTGGAGGCACTTGTTAGTAGTATTGTTGACACATGGTTTATGGATGATGTAGCATACTTGTATTGGTATATTATTAGAAGCACATATTGATCTTGGTGATGATTATG